>VDFB02041626.1:0-65609 GCA_007258455.2 Sequoia sempervirens
TTATGGTGGTTTTGTTATTTATATGATGTTATGTGATATTGTAATCCTAATTCATGCTTCTAGGCTGCATATATATATATATATATATATTATTTTTACATGTTTTTTGTACTAACAAACCCAAAACGAACCGAACCTTCATCCCCACCCCCGCCCCCAAAATTTAGCCGAACCGGCAATCTGAACCCCTGAACCCGAATCCGAACGCAAACCAATACCGGAACCGGCAACTTAGGAATTGGATTGTACAGGGGAGGGGGTGGTGTATCCAGTAACCCTGGTCAAAACTTCTAATACTTTGATTTTGAATTGTATTTTATCAGCTGTGACTTCTACAATCATAAAGAGTTCCAGTGTATAAACTAATATAGCTAAATTTTTTCTAAAATAACATTGTTAGATATATCATGCATAGATTCATAGGATATATAAATTACTGGTTTCAGGTTGGCACATGGGTGGTTAAACATAGCACCCAAATTAGAAGATTTAGTTTGTTTTGTTAAAATTTTGACTTGCTTGCTTGTGACATTTGTTTCATAGATGGCCATCTTGGCATTCCTTTGTAAGCCTATTCAATAGGCATAATTCCATTAGGCATACATCACTTGCTTGTGATTTGGTTCTACTGTCCTAACACTCAATACTTGGCCTTATTTTTTCTTCCCTTCTGAAAGAAAGAGAGTTGCATGAGGATAAAAAAGAGTGGCAGGTTGTGATAAGAAGCTGTTTATGGCACTGATTCTATCATCCATTGGTCATCAAGACTGGGGTTGCTTCAATCTCCCTAGGAATATCATTACTGAGGCACCAGCAAGTGAAGTATAATATCTGCTGGTGGCTGGTATTTTCACATTTTTTTGCACATACAGCTACCCTAGCCCTGGTTAAAAGCAAAAGAAAAAATTTATAAATTAAATGTGGTCAAAAGTGAATTGTAATCTTCTTTTTTTCATTTAACTTCTGTAAAGAATTATATTTGCAAATTGGTATCTGTCTCACTTGGAGCTCCACATACAAACCTTAAATTGGACATCCCAAGGTCATTAATAAGTATGAAAGGGTATATTAGATGTTTCACATCAGAAAGGCAATCAATGATTTAAACAAACTCACTTTACTAAAAGGTTGTACAATACTAAATATCCTGCATCTGTAAAACTAATGCCATTTACAGCCCTATTTGGTTACAAAATTTTAGGATTTTCTATATACTCAAGCAAAATATCATGCAGTTCGAATTGTTTTAAAGAAATTACGAAAGGAAGTCTCAATTCTCAAAGATTGTTTGGAACACATATGCATAATCAAACAAAGCAACACTCAGATGAACATCACACACAAAGAGAAATAAAATAAGGTAACTGGATTTATAGGTGCCTTCAAGCACATATAAACAAAAAATAATTAAAACAAATTGTTGCCAAAATATTAACATTTATTTCAAATTAGGAGGAAAAAACACAAGTCACATATTCCCTAAATCTTCCAAGTAACGGACAAATCATGCTTAAAGAAAAACTTTAATATGCATCTGCCAATCCACACTAAGCTTCCTATGCTTGATGAAGAATGAAGGCTCATTTGAGGAGGACCTGAAAGTATTCTTGACCATGAAGTAGATTTTGGGTTCCACTAGAAGTACTGAATATCTCATTAAATAGAATATTTTGCCAACATTCTGTATTCTCAATTCTGAAAATCTGGTTAAAAGGATTTCAGATTTTAGTCTAAAATGAAATCTAAGACTTTTTATCATAGATATAGGTTTTTCCAGTTTTGTAATTACATCAGAGATCTGGTAATTAAGAAAGGCACAGGTTTCCACCTATTACTACCAATGGAAAACAAGGTGCTTAGTTCCAGAATATTTGTACCACTAAAATAGTCCAATAATAAGCTATGTGAATGTTTCCATTAGTGTAATTGAATCCTAGTAAGTTGAAAAGTGATCTTTTTCACAACACTAGCAGATATGTCTATGCAAATACAGTAGACAAAACCTGCACACTAAGATAATTGAAGCTTAAAAACCATAGGTTTTTATTAGATTGCTTCTTCTATTTCAATCATGAGCAGGTTAAGTTTGTAAACAGTAATGAACTCGTCACACTTCAAATAACATACCTAATTTGAGAAAAGAGTTGATGTTCAATTAAAACTTTCACAGGTGATGCAAACTAGGAGAGGATTGAGCATATTAGCCAGCTAGCAGAAATAAGCTAGTTAGAATTTTTCTAGTCAGCTAGAAGAAAATAGCCTAGGTCTGCAATTCCAAAGCATCTTTAAAGGCATGTTTAGTTGAGTCGAAAGCATACCTGTGCAATTGCAGAAATTGTCAGAAGGGGCAATGTCGCCAAAGCTACAAGAGCTACTCGCCATTCTAGCAGCATCCCAATAACAACAGCAACAATGACAGCTGTTAAATCCTGAATTAATATTGAAAGGCGGTTGCTAAATGCAGCACGAACAAAGGTGGCATCATTTGCCAAACGCATAGATAATGCATCTGCACTGTTCTCTTCCTCATCAAACCAGCCTACTTCATTCCGCAACATTGCTGCAAACAGATACAAAAAATCATTTCACCCCTATTTTTTAAAGATATTCTAGCAGCTTGAGCACAGTACTTACAAGCCAAGATGATATTTTCCCATTCATTCGGCATAACACAGCTGTAACATATTTTACCTGAAAACATCATTCTTCGAACACGCTCTGTCATTTTCTCCCCCATAATACCAAAGTAGAAATGTTGAAGAAAGTTTGCAACCACTGTCACCAGACCCATACATGAGATTACAAGGCACCACTTATTCACTTCATGCCGGAGATGCCTACCAGACTTTCCATAATAAGCCTCTGCTACCTGGACAAGAATGTATGCAAGAAGAGGATTAAATGAACCAAAAATAGCAGCCCCTATGCTGCCCAGAAGAGCATAAAGCCATTCAGGAAAGCTCAATTCTGCTAATCTCCATAAAGACGGAGGATTAAGATTTTGTGCCTCCCTAATATCTTTGCCTTGCACATGTGTCTCCTCAAAATCAGAGAGCGATCTGCTGAAGGTCTTTGAATGAGAGCGTTCATTTTTAGGATCAGATGTCAAGAGTGGAGACACGGGAGACTCCGGATCTGAGTTATTTGATGTTTGTCGCTGGATAGCATGCACATCTAATCTGGGTAACGAAGGCATAGACGTTTCAAAGCTATCCTGCCTTGTCAAGGAACTCAAATTTTCTTGCACATCTGAGGACACACCATTTTCTATCATCTGCTCAGAAGGTGGGCTCTGTAGCTTAGGGGAATCTAGTGTACTATTGCTAGCCTGATAATGCATTAAACCATGAGCCCCATGCTGTCTTTGAAGAGATGGTGACTTGACCATCCTAGGTGAAGATGGGTCTTGCTGGCTTTGACTTGCTGACGGATCCTTTTGTATCTGGAAAGTTGCAATCTCCTTGTAACTCCTGACTGGAGTCCTATGGAAAACAAAATTGAGAATCTAAGAAACTGATAATCTCATATTACACTTCCCTATAAATGTTAGAAAACTAATTTAAAGAAAAATCTTAAAAAAAGGCAGTATTGACAAAAAAAGGTTATCATATACCACATGACACAAAATCTGAATTTTATACTATGCTATGATGTACAGTGATATGTAACATGCAATTTTTGAGTACCTAGCATGCATCAAGGATTCCCAAACTTGGATACACTGTTTATCCCCCATACACACAAAATTATTATTGTTGTTATTGTTGTTAGTGTTATAACTTCTTGTTGTTGGTGTTGGTGTTATTATTAATATTATTGTTCTTGTCATTGTTATTGTTCTTATTTTTATCATTGTTATTCTTATTATTTATTTTCTTTTTTTAATGTGAAGCTATACTCTCAAGTCTCAAAAATCATGTTTGATTCAAAAATAATGTTCATCTTAAATATTTGAGAAGTTATCATCCAATACCTTTTTGGAGGTTTTGCAGCCTCTTCACACCGAATAAGTTCAGCATACAAGCCATCAGCAGTTAACAACTCCTCATGTGTACCCATTTCTACAAGCTGGCCCTCTTCCATAACAGCAATATAGTCAGCATTCCTTATCAGAAAAAGGCGCCGAGCAATGATGATTGTTGAAACACCCATCATTAGTATATCAAGAGCTTCCTGAACAGCTCGCTCTGCCTCAAAATCAAGACCACCAGTGACTTCATCAAGCAATAAAATGTGAGGTTTGCAAAGCACAGCCCTTGCGATTGCAAGCTTTATCTTTTGCTCTTCTGTTAGGATCAATCCACCACTACCAACCTGCAAAATGAAACCTCTGAGTACTCAACCAAATAAAATATCTAATCAACTGACAGCACAGCTCCATTTTCAAAAGTTATTTAAGAGGGTTAAGGAAGGCACCTGGGTTTCATATCCTTTAGGGAGTGAAGTGATAAATGTATGGGCATGTGCAAACTTCGCTGCCTCTTCAATTTGATCAGAAGTTGCAGATCGTCCATAAACAATGTTCTCCTTAATGCTCAAGCTCAGTAGAGCAGGTTCCTGTGTTACCAATCCTATTTGGCTTCTTAACCATTCAATTTTAAGGCTTTTGATATTTTCACCATCTAGAAGAACTTCGCCTGCAAGGATATATCATATGCCAAAGGCCCAAAGCTAATGTCAAGAGCAATATGCGGAGAAATTATAAATTTCCTTAGAAATGAAAAACACTTTAAAGAGGATTTCTAGAGGCAGCATTCCCAAAAACAAGTTGAGAATGCTTGGAAACCCACCTAAAGTAGGATCATAGAAGCGCTCCATAAGCGGAATTATGCTACTTTTCCCAGATCCATTTCTGCCAACAAGTGCAACAGTTTTTTTGGCAGGTATGGTCAAGTAAAATCCACTTAAAATAGGAATGTCAGGACGGGATAGGTAACTGAAATAAACATTCCTAAATTCAATATTCCCTTGCACGCTACCCAAAGTCTTTCCCTCTTGATTAATGCTTGCAGGTGACCGGCTTATCATCTCATAAAGCCTATAAGCAGCGATCCTGCCTTGCTCGAATGAATAAAAGTTTGTGGCTGCTTGATTGAGACCACTGGAAAAAAGTATATATAAACAGGGTATTAAAAAGCAATGCATCACAAGAAAAAAATTGAAATAACTAGAATACCTAAAACAAAGTATACACATATATAGATAAATATTAAAATTGCTGATTTAATTTATGCTTACAGGCCACTTAGAATTATAGCAAAAAGGGCTGTAATAATTTCTCCACCATTGGCTTTTCCACGTGAGATCAAGAACCTCCCAAACCAAAGTTGCAATGCACACGAGCATATGGCAAGCCCATATGTAAATCCTAGTCCAAGTCCTTGTACAAGACTTATCTGAATACCATATCTCAGTGTAGCCTGAAGTGAAGTTGCATAAGAATACTTTGCCAATGTCTCATTTGTGTAGGCATAAAGTGTCCTCACATATGCTATGGCCTGCACAAATCAATCACAATCAGTTATGTAAAGCCACATACAAGCATAATACACCAAGAAGGTCTGCTTCATTCACTAGAAAGATTTTTTGTTCTAAATTGTTATGGATGCGATGTCTTCTTAATGCATACACATCCACCAAAAGTCATTCTAGTAGAAGACCACTTAAATCATCATTAAATTTACCGGCCATGGTCATTATAACAGCATACTAAATTGAAATTCTTGCATGAAAACAATTGTTGTGTAAAATGCAAAACTTCTAATGCCATGGGTATGAAGATGGGAGGGGCAAAATGATTTGCAAAACCTAGGTGAACCATGTCTCTAATGGACGTCTTCTTAATTCATACACATCAACCAAAAGCCAGAAAGCCATTCTAGTAGAAGACCACTTAAATCATCATTAAATTTGCAGGTGATGATTACTATCGGCATTGTACATTGCAATTATTGCACAAATCCTATGTTACTGGTTAATCAGATAGAAGCCCCGAATCCAGGTCTGATCCAAAGCCAGTTCAGATTCCAGTTCGGTGCAGCCAGGGGATCTATAAGTGATGGAAAAATCACTGTGGATTCATCCCAAACAAATCCAGACAAACCCAGAACAAATTATAATGTATTTTCTTTAACATTGCAGCATACCCAAGGGATTTTTAATTTTTTAATTCTGTTTTTCCATGATTTTTTGGGTTGGAATTTGTTGTCCCACGCAAACTAGTGCAATCTGTTCAGCAACGTTTACCTATGATGGAGTTGGGCTTACTGGGTGGGTAATAGCACAAAAAATCAAAAAAAATGAAAGGTCATTGGATTCAAACACATAAGGTGCAAATTCTGGGTACTTCGCTGTTGGATTAACGACCATGGGCAAGGAAACAAGCATAGGGTTGGGCCTGAGCGATAAACGAACATCTTGGGCTAAGATTTCCTTTAGTTTATCAAATTACAAATATTATGAGAGTCAAGACATCACTGATAATAATAACAACAATTACTAGAGTTAAAAAATAAGTTGTAGTGTGTAAATAGGAAACAAAATACTTCAAATCACTGTAAAGCATAATATCTGTAAAATATTTAGTTTATTAATACTTCAAAGATAAGTTAATTTAGTTTAATATTTATAATTTAATATATTACATTAAACTTTAATATTTTAAGTTTAATATAATATATTAATATATTTTAATTTTAATATTTTATATCTAATACAATTATATTTGAAACTTAATATTTTTAGTTTAATATAATATATCTAAAATTTAATATTGTTTTATTTGATGTAATATTTAAAAAAATTGAATTTAATTCTTGCTTTTAGGTTATAGATATGTATATATTTACGATTTTTCTATGTTTTTGTATCGACAAACTCAAAACAAACCCAACCCCAAAAAAAATTTTGGCCAAATCAGCAACCTGAAGCTGAACCAGTACCAAGATTGGTAACTTACCACAAACCTTATTGTCATGCAAAATGCCAAAATGGAAAACTTCTAATGCCATGCTTTTGAAGATGGTTGAGGAAAAATGATTTGCAAAACCTAGGTGGACAGTGTGTCTAGTAAAAACTTTCTGCTTTAACACTAGATATGACTATTAACTTTGTAACTACTACATAACATTAATCATTAATGTAATCCTTTCACTTCACCATGATAACATGAATCCTTCATTTTGTAAGTGCATATGGTAGTGAATACTCCAACATGGGATATCTGTATAAAGTATTCACAGCAGCCTGCAGCTGGTTGGATTGGTAAGCTTCCCCCTGTTTACAATTTAGATTTACATGTTCCACTATCTTGATTGGAGCCCTGCAAAACATAATATTTGTTTTGCCTGGTCCCTTTCAACCACATTGAAAATTGATGCTTTCATCGTTAATCCATTTTCATTTGCTTATAATGTGCACGTAGTTTGGGTGAGTGCATTTTATTTTATTTGCAAATTAGGGTGCAAGTGCTTCTAACTTTGATTTCCAATTTCCTTTGCTGAGTATTGGCAGGGTTAAGCACGAATAAATGCTTTTCATTGTGTTACAAAGATTAGAGGTATTGATACTGTATTCCAAATTAAAGAAGCAACATTAAAATATAAAAGATATACAATCATTTATAATTATTAATAGGCTATGTTACCAAATTGACCAAAAACCTTGACATTCCTGGATATGATTTGTTTCATAATAGGATTCAAGTTCAAATTGTATGTGATTTCATCTAGGGCAACTCTTTTTGCAGGTACATTCATTTGAAATAATCCATGAGCATACCCAGGCCAATTCCAGCTGAGTTGACAATCTCCATGCATTTAATTTGACTTTGAACCACAAAAAACCATGCCGTAAACCCTTAATGATGATCATTTTCACTTGCATTTTCATGAGCAGCAGAAGACGAGGAAGAAAGGTTCATTTGATATCCAAACTATAACAGCATGGGTACTAAGGCACAAACAAAGGGGTGATACAGATGGAAAACTTATAATTGTCTCCCAATTATTTATTTGGCATGTAGGCAGATGTCTGCTCTTGTGGAAAGAGCAGGCATATCCAGCCTCACAGGCCTTCAGAGAAGAGTCAATGTGCAGGGCAAGGATCAGAAGAAGTTCGCATTGTCTCAAATGAGGTTCTATGCACTTTGTCATGTTATTTGCTTGTCATGTATAAAAAAAATTATGCCTGGTGTTTGCTTTTCACTCTTCTACCCCAATTTTAAGTACTCGGAAATATGGATTTAAGTGGTGGGGAATATGGATTGCTGCTCGTGATTGAGTTTTCCATTGAGAAAACATCAGCGTGCATAATATATGCTAGAAGGGCTATTCATGATGGCAAGAAAAACACTCACACCATCATCAAAGATGGAAAGGAATACACATTAAATCCTTTGAAGAATGGGAAGGCAAAAGTGGGCAGCAGCTAAAGGTATGCTTAGTTTCTAGAACACAGTTTTCAAGTGAAATAAAAGAAGATAGGGCATGTTTTGCAGAAGTTAAAAACAGCACGCAGAAAAGAAGAGATCATTATGAATAAGGATGTAAATGTGATAAATTGTGGAATGGAAAGAGATCTATTATTTGATGATGGGAAGGAATTTGTGGAATTCCATAAGTGAGAAGAGGCTGAGCTTTCATTGAAAGATAAAGATAAATAACTTAATATTTCTCTTTTGCAGGGAAGAAGGGTTAACGACAGCAATGAAGAGTTTCAGGTTTCCACAAACGAAACAGTGGAGGTGGCTAAAGTGCCCATTAGTGCAAATGAGTTGAGTGTGGTTCAAGACCGTGCATATGATGAAGAAGAAAATAGAAATAAGAATAAAGATAGAACATCGATGGAGGTTGTTGAATTTGGGCCATTTGGAGTCCATCCTGTGAGCACAAATTATAATAAAAACTAAAAGTGAATAAATGGAGAAGAGTTGGCTGGTATGTCTATGAGGCATGATGAAGAACTAGAAAAAGTGTTTGTAGGATCTCTTGATTCTTTTAATTTGTTTGTTCAACTGTGCAGCAAAGGTAAAGAATTCAAAGAAAAGGGAAAAGTATAGTTCAGTCCTACATGTTCATATGTATGAGAAGCAAGGTAAAGGGATAGAACAAGAAGGTAAGGTTGCAGCAGCAGTTGAAGATCTCGTCGGTAAGGATGTGGCAGCAAAAGAGGATTGTCTTCAAGTCAACATGAAGACAAGAGAGAGTGAAAAGGCGATGGTAAAAGAATGTTCTCAAGAGGGCATACAAGATGGAGTCCGTTTGCTGCAACTAGAGGTGGGAGAGAAGACTCTTACAAGCATGAGCAAAAGAGATTGGCAAGATGAAGTAAGTCACTTGTGTGGCATAGAAGCAAACAAGAAGATAGAGATGGTGATAAAATTTTCTGATTTTCATAATAAAGTGAGAGAATAGGAAGTATCTATTTTTTATAAGATTTGCCGTAAAGATTTGAGTGTAGGGGAATATGATTTTTGGTAGAGGGAAAATGGCTGGTTAAATACCACAAAAAGAAACAACAAAGAAGGTGAAGGAATTTGGTGAAAGGAATTGGGATTTTTTACAACTAAATGTTGGAAGAAGCAAAGAAAGAAATCTTTTGAGGTATTTAATTCAGCAATGGAGTTTGCTGAGAAATGTACACTTTCCGGAAGGGTGGTTGAAGGTTCTACAACCCAGCTCTATTTGTGAACCGTGCTCACAAACTTCTTACCCAACATGTATGATGCAGGAGCATCTGAACATTCTTTGCTATCCTGCCAGAAGTTTTTGTTTGTCCAGTTTTGGCAATGATATTTCCTCTTGGTTGCATGTCATGTCCCCATCCCTAATTGAGGCCTATTTTCAAATTGGAGGGAAACAGTGTTTTTAAACACTTAATTTGAATTTAATAAATATTTAAAATAATATTAAATTAATAACAATATTAATAATTTTTAGATAATAATCAATAATATAAATTTAAATAAGTAAATAATAACATTTAAATTTTAATATTCCTGCTGACCGACCCAATTGGGGAGGCACCAATAGTTGCATATATATTGTGAACCATTTGTTTGAGTTTGGCATCACGATTGGACTTTCCGTCTGGTGTTCCTGCTGGAGATGAAAACCTTTGAGGCCCATCACGAGGTAGGACGACACCCCTACCCCGCTGTCGTGATTCCATTAGCTGCAATTTCTGAGCGCTTGCAAACTAATTCTTCTTTCTCTTGCCAGGATCTATCACATGAAACACACAGGCAAGGGCTTGGATTGTTAACGATATACTGGTGGAGCCTATCGGCTCGAGCCAGACACCTAACACCCCCGCGCAAAGAGTATTTTCCAAGTGCCAGTCTACTGCACAATCAGACAACTCCCACACTTGAAGACTCTTGCTATACGATTGAAGGTTGATGCGAATAGTCCCTTCCTGGCCGCACAAATTTATCAGACTAGCAAGGCAGCGAAATAGTTGTTTGAAGGGGCGCCACTGCAAGGGCGCCCAGTATCGAGCTATTCAGGCCTCCATTGATCCGACCTGGGTCACACATTGGGTGGTTCATACATTCATGCCTGGCACAGAATCTGTCCATATTGGCAGGCAATCATTCTGATGTTAATTCTGATTTGTTAATCATTCCAGGCATGTAATCGATTGCATCTGATTTGTTAATCATTCTAGGCATATAATCGATTGCATAACTGTAGAACTCAATGACTACTCTGCTCAGGAATATATATATATACATATATATCTGCGTTCATATTTTCCAGTAATTCTGTACATTTGCTCTTGCCGCCAATTAGCATACTCTGCCAGACATTTAGCATCGTCAGTCTTATTGGTGTTTGGATCCTAAGCATATAGTGTGGACTATGAGTTGTCCTATATTGATATATCAATCTGTGAAATAATATTTGAACAGTTAGCAGTATCGTCCATTTTGTTTGGATTCCACTCATCCTTAGTGGTGCATTTAAGTCTGAAGTAAATGGTTGATTTATTCTGAAAGATCTATATCAGTATTATCACATTTCCGTGGACTGCTATTGCTTCTGAGTATTGTCTAAAGCTGAGTGCAAAATAAATCACTGCTTGTATCTGATATTGCCATCTTACATGTCTAAATCTGAGTGCAAGGAATAAATTACTGTCTGCACCTGAGCTTGGCATCTTACATTGCATTTTCTTGGGTTCTCTTTTGTTGTTGCAAGAGATGGAGTTGGATGTTATTTTATAAATTTTTAAAGGCCCTTAATTTTGCTCTTCTTGATCATGAGGATTCGCTGCTGTTATTTTCTGATGTGGGGTATCTCTAACCCTGAACATTATTTGTTGGCAGTTACATCCTTAATGCTTGACAGGCCCCACCTATCTTTGGATCTCATAATGGAGCAATTTTTCAGGTACAGACTTTGCACTCTAATCACCTCTAACAACTGTTATGTCTATAGCAATTACAATATGATGGGTAGTTAATGACAGTCATAAATTTGTCCGTATGCTAAATCAATATCCATAAACCTAAAATTCCTATTGGAGGGGTCCACATTCATACTTTTGCCTGGCATTGCCTTTCATGTGCTAATTTAAGGGTGGCATATGCAATCATACATTTATTTTCATACATTGAACTTGAAAAACTGTTACAGAATCCTGGGTTAATCCAGATCTGGGAGTAGAGGAGATAACAATATAACTTCTAAATTTGTATGATTGGCCTTATTTCTGTATCTGAGTTAGTAGATTTTTTTTAATATTTTGGAATGTTGAGTGCTGCAAGTCAAAAAAAAACTTATCTTTATAGTTACAGATGTTGGGACAAGTAGTGGATATTCCTCTATGCCTAAGTTACCAGTTTGGGTTCGGGTTTGGGTTCAGGTTCAAGGGTTCAGTTTGCGGGTTCAGTCAAAAAAAAAATTGAGGTTGGGTTCCTTTTGGGTTCATTGGTACAAAAACATATAAAATATATATATTTATAGATGTAATATACATATTTTTAATATTTTTAAAGCACAATATTATTATATTATATTTATATTATAACATTATATTAATAATTAATTTTATTAATATTATATTATATATGAACTTTATTAATTATTATTTAACTATCTTTTATAATTTTATTATTATATTATAATTAATAATATTAATATTGTATAACGTTTATATATTACTAAATATATGAATGTTATAAAATATTAATAATACATTATTAAATATATAAATGTTATACAATATTAATAAATTAATAATATATAACATTATAATATATTAATATAATAATAAAATTATAATACAAAGTTAATATTAATAAATAATAAAGTTAATATATAATATAATAATTAATATTAATAAAATTAATATATAATGTTATAATATATTAATATAATAATAAAATTATAAAAAAAACATTAATATATATAATTAATTTTAAATTCCTTTTTCTTGTCAAAATTATCGGTATACATAAATATAGATACATACATACATATGGAAATCCTATACTACAGAATAGACACTAGTGAGATCTCCTTCTCCGATGGTAGTATCACTCCCAAATACAACGATAGCGAGATCTGGAGGCTTCCGTGGAGCATCCCTCTGATATCTCATTCATACCATAGCATACTATAGTATAAAACAAATATACAAATACAAATCTAAAAACATAAAAATGTAAGGCCATGGACTGTTCGTAGACTGTAAATATCTCCTTCTTTGATGACAGTTCCACCACTTCACTTTTGATCGATAGGAATCCAGACCACTCCAGTGGCTTGACCAGTGAAATTCGTCACTGAAATTCATCACTATGCAACTTCTCACGGCTCCTTGTCTATTTTGTTCCTCTAATGCCTCTGTTTCGTTCCAAATTCTTCATTCACTCTACAACTTCTCACGGTGCAACCTCAACTACTTCACGGAAATTCGTTGGCACTGTTCGTCAACAAGGGCAATAGTAAAGAAAAACATTGAAATTCATCAAAAATTTGCCCAAACCATTCTAGACGAACCCACAGCAACTTTTTCAAACCCTGTCCGGACTCAAGCCAGACCGATCTGCCTATCAAGAGCTACAAACCGGTAACATAGCTCGATGCCATAGTTATAATTTTAGTTTTGATATTTTGTTTTGATGCCATGGATTTCATAATCCATGAGTTTTGCATACACATCAAAATATTTATAATATTATATATTTAAAAATGCTGTTTCCTTTAGCTAAATTTTGTTTTGTACTCATGTGATCAATGTATCCTTGCGCATGTGATCAAAGTACCTTCCATTGATTAGTTTATTATGTCGTTTTAAAGTTTATCTATTGAAGGGTACATAATAAAAGCTTTGAACCGTTAAAAACCTCTCTATATTTCATGGTTTTTTCAATTTGTCAAGTAATGACCAAGTCTAAGTGTTGAGTTCAAATCCAAGTTTGGCTCCAAGTCAAAAAACAGCTTGCCAAGTCTGAATCTTGTAGCTATGCTATAGACAATATGATCAAGATCAAGGGAGATAGGGATACGCCTTAAGGCACAAAAAGGTGGAGAAAGGGCACACAATATTTCATTCAAAATCACGCTCTCGAGGAATAACATTACCTTCAAACACCTAATCATGCATTCCCTATTTGATAGTCAAATTGACTAAGTATGCAACTTAAAAACACTCTTGAAAGAATCTTAGCATGATTAATCTCAGCAAGAACAAAGTATGCACATTTATTTAGGGATGTGCCAAAGTTGCAAATGGTTCAAAGCTGATCTACAAAATTTGGAGTCAAACAAAACTGAAGCACTAAGTTGCAATCTTGGCAAGAGTTTAGGTATGGGTCTGAGGATCCAACACAATTATTCACCAAATTTTGGACCTAGGTTTGGTACGACTTGGATTACAATTGTACAAAATATATGCAAAATATTCTTAATCAAAGTTGCATGGACACGGATACAAATATGGATACAACCATTTTTTAAGACCCCTAATATGGATATGTGTAATGTCCCATTTCAAAATAAGCCAATTTACATTTTAAGAAATTTGTTCAAAAACCCGAAACATGGCATGTTCAAATTTATAAGACATTTTCCCAATACATTCCCCCAAGACAAGAAGGTAATTCACTAATACATAAACTAGTCACAAGGTAGGTAATTAAAGGAGATTAAAAAATGGTGCCTAAACTAAGATATCTACGATTGGGTTTAAAGAATGATTAAATTAAAATTAAAATTATAGTTTATCAAAAGTCAAAGGGTGTATGAAGGGTTGTGTCTCATGAAGCAATAAGATATATAAGGGAGACCATTTAATGAGAAGAGGAGATTAATCAATTGGGAATAAATATTATGTGACTTTGCAAGTAAATATTACAGCCAAAGAGGACGAAAACCCTCCAAGGAAAATTAAGAGATTTAAAGACGAAAACCCTTAATTTCTCCTATCAAGTTATTGGACAAAAACCCATTACTTGTCTAGATATCAAGGACAAATATTAAGAAAAAATAGCTGCAAATTGAAAGAAATATAGCAGAAAATCAAGATGGGATTATTTTTTGAATTATTTCAAAGAAAAAAAATCTGAATATTATAATAAAATTCATGGTTTTGACTAAACTATATTTATAAATCTAAATGCAATTATCATTTTAGAATTAGAAATATTGTTTTAAGGCAAAAATAAGAAATGTTCTAGAAAGGGGCATTACAATAAGGTTGGATACGACATTCATAAAAGACACGTACACATATATTTAACACAATTTTCTAAGTTATTAGAGGGGATTTTCATTACTTTAAAAGCAATATATACACATAATTGCATTGGAAGAAGACCCAGAAAAATGGGTCGCTGAAATGGAAAAGCGTTTCATTTGTCTTACTCATTTGGTGTAGGTTTTGTTTATACAAAAAAACAAATTGCACGATTGATTTTTTTTAAATTAAGTTTAGGAAGATTCACGTCAAATGTTAAAATATCAAATTACAAAGTATCTGGCCAGGCCGGAAAATTAGAGCTTTTTGGGCATTCGTAGGTACGGTATCCAACATATCCATGTAGTATCCAAAATGGGTATGTTGGTACACGTGCATGAGGAGTGGCGTGGGCATACCTGGCTACTCTGTTCTTAATACATAAGTATTAATAATATTCTAAAATAGGTTTTACATTTTGTTTTTTAAAATTGTTAAGGTACAAATGGGTTTTTCTTCAAGGAACTTGGAGACCTGGTATATCCCAGGTTCACCACAAGGCACAAAAAAATAGAGGAACCCAAGCACTTTTGTTACACAAGCCAGCAACACAGCTGAAGTGGGTTTCTAAGAAACAGAGAACAATTTGTCAGTGACAAAACTGCCAGATACCACAGGGCATAACATGGTGGTTCCATTTGTGCCATGGCAGTTTTGGAAGTGTGATGGCAGTTCCGGAAGTGTCATGACAGCTTTGCATTAATGTATGTAGCGGGTTTATCCTAGTCAATCAAAAAAGAGTAGTACCGGCTGACAGTCTTTTCATGCTGTTTGGCATTTGGGCTTCATGTTCAAACATTGTTCAGTTTGTTTATGTAAACCCTAGAAGGGTCATTGTAAGTCATTCATGTGATCATTTTTGCTTCCAATGGATGCAGTATATTTTGGCTGAGTGTTCTAGGGAGTTGCAGACATGAGTGGTATGAGAGTGTATTTCAAAATTTCAAAATAGTTAGGATAATGTTGATCTTGCTGAAATCCTTGAATGCCCTATGAAATACATTTAGCTTGTAAACTGGCAGAGTAGAGTGGCAAGATAAGGCAAGACCTTCCTCTTCTGGAATTTCCAACATTGTGTCTCTCTAGGGTAAAATCCCTTAGTCTTGTGCTCATTTTTTGAAATATTTCAGTTCTTAACTTGTTTTATTTTATGCAGACAGCAGCCTATGTCAATCAAAGTACTTAAACAACTCATTTCTTAGCACAAATTGACCATTTTTTTTAGCCAATGCATATAGAACAGCATTCAAAATCAACAAAAATATTAATGGATGAAATTAGATTTATGTTGGTGAATTAGTTGTGGAATATCTATGCTAATTACTGATCAAACCTCCCCTGCGTGCTCACCTTAACAGTTTAACGCCAAAACCTAACCCAACCCTTCCTAACAGACTAGCACTCACTGCTAAGGTATGTTTCAATATCCTTGATAGTTGGAAAGGGAAATGTGCAATGACAAAATCCAATTATTGTTCTATAAATAGTTAAAAAATCAAGATATTAGTATAGCCATAATCCTAATTCAAGAACCAAATAAAAAAAAAATCTAACTGAAGAAATTTATTAACCTGCTCTGCAATGCTAGCAGCTTCAGCATATGCATCTTGAATGTTTTCAGCAAGCCTATGAAGAAAGATATTTGAAACTCCTCCTGCAGCCACAATAAATGGGCCAGTAGCTAGAGTTACAAGGGCAACTTGCCAACTGTTTATGAATCCCACAGCAAGACCTCCAAAAAATGTTGCCATGTTATGGACATAATTTCCCACCTGGTTCATCAACACTTCAATTTGTCAATATTTTGACCTCTTATCAAGCCGACCTCAAGTGACATACAATATGATTTTTACCCAGGAAACAGGCTCACTGGTTCCTCAATAAAAATATAAATTATAAATTATGTATTAAAGACCTTTTTCTTTTCAAGAATTTAAGAGTTATGGGAAACATACTTTCTCACTCAAAGCAGATTGAATAAGTAGCACATCACTTAACACTTGGCTCACAATATCTCCATTATTTCCATATGTGTCAAAAAAACTCATGTCCTGGTTCAGCAATACTTGAACATATTTGGACCTGATGACTGCCGTCTGTCTCTCTCCAGTAAAAATCCAGCACGAAACCTCTGTGAAGGATATTTCACAGAAGTCATATCAGTAATCTCATGGAACAAAAAGTTAAATGCACCCTAATACCCAAACCACATGCATATTATAAGAAAACAAAAAATAAAGGACAGGATTGAGTTTCAATATACTTGAAACAACCCAGTCAAAAAAAAATCATCATGCTTTGCTGGACTCCAATAAAAATAAATGAGCATGTAATCTATATTGTAAAAAGGAAGCAGCTTACCAATCCAACCAGCCACAAAAACACCTCCCGCTATGTATACAATATACAAAGCATGCTGCAGAGAAACAAGATTATCTTGCAAATATAAGTAATAGAATTCATTAAATTATAAACAATATGTCCAAGGAGATAAACCTAAATTGATAAAAAAGAGAAAAAATCATATCATAAACTTGGCAAAGCCACCTCAAAAAAGGAAACAGCATGAGAAAGGAGCAAAAATATAAATTTTGGGTAGGTAAATCTCTTTGAAATCAATTTGAATGAGAGATTTGAATTGCATCTAATATTCAAATTCCATACAATTATAGAATAGGATATGCAGAAAATCAGAAACTGTAGTTAAGAATGTAACTAATATGTTCAGAAACAAAAAACTGAAAAATAAAACAAAAACATAGTTGAAAATCTATGTTACCGGATTCGCTAGTATAGGCCCCGGGTTCGGGTCCGGTTCGAATCGGGTCCGGAATTCGGGTCCGGTTCGATACAATTCGCCCTGGGTCCGGAATTTGGACTGTGGGTTCGGCCAGGGTCCGGATCCATGACTGTGGGTCCGGACAGGGTTCGAAATTTTCGAACCCGGTTCGAACCCGGGTTCAATTCCGCGCCTGGGCGCGTTTTTCCAAATTTTTTTTCATTTTTTAATGATTTTCTTGACTCGTTTTTGACTTTTAGGGACTTTTTTATTAATTCTAACCCTAATACTTGCCTCAAAAACATGAAATAGGTAAAGTGAAACTCATTTACCAATTTGTGAATGAGAAAAAAGAATTTTTTGCCTCCATTGCTGAACTTTCTCTTTTGCTTGCACAAGCTGGAATAGACTTGAAGGCTGATCGTAGATTGTTCAAAGTTGATTGTTGTGCTATTCCTAAGCACTTGCAAGTGTCTATTCGTTGCTAAGAAGATCGTAGAGCAAGATTTCTTCAAAAGAGGTAGGTTCTTTGAAGTTTTTGATTTTTTTTTTACATTAATTTTCAGTTTCACAAGTGAACTTCAATTCTTTTGTTTTACTTTTCTTTCCTCTAAATGTCTATAACACATGTTCAATTTTTTCATTTTTTTGAAATTAATTAAGTCTTTTACTTTCAAATTCAATGAATCAATACCAAAATTTCAATATGTTGTGCCTTAGGTATTCACTATTCCGTATTACAATGGCAACCGGTACCTCCTCAGGCTCAATCCAATCTCGTTTCAAAATAAACCCAGCCTCTCCCCTTTGGAAATATGTAGAAATGGTTCGGCAACTTCCAGGTGGTGGAGGATATATTTGGATTTGTAGTCATTGCAATGTTCAATATTCGAGCTCATACAGTCGAGTAAAAGGGCATTTGTGCGGGATCCCTGAAACAGGCATCAAAAATTGTCCAGGTGAAAACAACGAAGGCATTCTAGACGATATAGTGTTGAAATATATTGCTGAGCAAGAAAAGGCAGACCAAAAAACAACCAGTGGTAAAACAAGCCATCCTTTGAAGAAAGGATCTCGATCCATGAAACCCCCTACACCATCTTATTTTCCACCTACAGAAAGCCATCCATTTATGGACATCCCTCAAGAGCAAACCATGCCCTCTTCAAATAAAAGATCTAAGGGACCGTTGGAAGCTTCATTTCAAAATGAGGCAAGAGACATTGCTGATCAAGACATAGCAAGATGTGTCTATGCCAATGGATTGGCATTCAATGTTGTTCGTTCACCATATTGGCAAAAAATGGTGAAATCTATTAATGAGGCTCCAAAGGGGTATAAGGGCCCAGGTTTTGAGAAGGTGCGTTGCACCTTATTGGAGAAAGAGGTGAAACATGTAGCGACTCTTTGAAGCCCATAAGGGATTCGTGGATCGAAACAGGGGTGACCATAGTTTCTGATGGATGGAAAGATGCAAGAAATCGCCCATTGATCAATGTTATTGCTGTGTCCCCTAAAGGGGCAATGTTTTTGAGAGCAGTGGATTGTGAAGGACAGGTGAAAGATGGTCCATTTATTGCTGACATCCTTTGCCAAGCTATTGAAGAAGTGGGCCATCAAAATGTTGTGCAAGTTGTAACCGACAATGCCAAAAATTGTAGGGCTGCTGGGTTATTGGTTGAGGAGAAGTATCCACACATTTTTTGGACACCTTGTGCTGTCCACTCCCTCAATCTAATGCTACAAAAAATTGGATCCAAAATTGAATGGATCAAACAGGTGTATGCGGAGGGCGAAGACATCCAAATGTTTGTCACCAACCACCATATGACGCAAGGAATGTTTAGACAATTCTCTAAATTGGAGTTGTTGAAGGTAAGTTAATTCTCAATATTTTTAAATTTTTGAATTTTCTTTTAATTTTAATTTTTAAACTTTGATTTTTATATTTAAATTATATTTTAATTTTAATTTTGATTTTCAAACAGGTTGCCGAGACCCGTTTTGCCTCCAACACAATTGTGTTGAGACGACTTATAAAGGTTCGTGAGGCACTATGTGCCATGGTAATCAGCCCTAATTGGGTTGTATGGAGGCAATCTAGCAATGAAAGGGCAAATAGGATCAAGCAAAGGGTCCTAGATGATGGTTGGTGGGATCGTGTTGAGTATCTCGTCAGTTTCACCGAGCCCATACTGAGCATGATCCGTTACACTGACTTGGATAGACCTTGTTTGGGCGAAGTATATGATGGTATTGACTCAATGATTGAGAAGATGAGATCCATCATCAATGCAAAAGAGGAAGATCCTGAAGAAAAATTCTTCAAAGAGCTACAGGAAATCATGGTTGATAGATGGAACAAAATGACCACTCCCTTGCATCTTCTCGCTTTTGCATTGAGTCCCAAATATTATAGCCCTGAGATACTTTCTACTTCATCAAGAGTTGCTCCATATAGGGATGGTGAAGTGGCCCAAGGGTACAAGGCAGCAATTCGTAGAATCTTCAGTGATCGTGACCAACGTGATCGAGTGAGGGCTGAGTTTATGGCTTTTGCATGCTCTGGGAGTGTTGATCAGAATATGGATGCTCTTCGAGACAAGTGTAGGGTGGCTGCTCATAGTTGGTGGTACTTCCATGGGCAAGAATACATGCACCTCCAACCTATTGCAATAAAATTTTATCCCAAGTAAGTTTTATAATTTATATTTGTAATTTTAATTTTAAATTTTAATTAATAATTTTGTTTAGTTAATTTTTGTAACTCTTAACTATTTATTAATTTAATTTGGTCTTAATAGGTTGCTAGTTCATCCTCTTCTGAGAGGAATTGGAGCACATACTCCTTCATCCACTCAATAAAACGCAATAGGCTACATTCAAAAAAGGCTGAGGACTTGGTGTATGTGCATTCAAACTTGCGCCTCCTTACACACAAGGATAGTTCTTACAAAGAAGGAGACACAAGGAGGTGGGATATTGAGCCAGAGCAGCTTGACTTGGATGCTTCCACAAGTCACTTCGCTGCACTTGATATTGATGATGACTATCAGCCTGAAGCAGCTACTACTGAGCATGAGAGCGGTACTGTTAGTGCTAGTGGCAGTGCTTGTGCAAGTGCCACTAATGTTATTTGTGGTTCTACACAAAATTTAGCATCTAATGATGCTGATGATGCTGCTTTTTTTGATGACCCATATGATTCAGATTGATCAATGATCAATAATTAATAATTATTAATGGCTGATTGTAAACTTTAATTTATAATTCTATATCATGACATTTGACTTTTGAGTATAAAGTGGTGGTGTATTTTTGCTATGTTATTTGACTATTAATATGGTGGTGTATTCTGAACTTAATTACTGCTGCAAATATGTATATATTTCTGATTTTTATATGTTTTTGTATTACCGAACCCAAAACGAACCCAAACCCAAAAAATCCCAACCGGCGTAACCGGGTTCTCGAACCCGAACCCGAACCCAAAACCGAACCGTAACATAGTTGAAAATTAGAAAGGAACAACAAGTTGCAACTGCTAATAAACCAGAAAATAATATAGTTCCACAAAGTTTCAGAATGGGGGGACTGGGGAATTTGGGGTTGGTTTTTGAGGACAGGGTAACTATATTTGAAAATTTGGGGGTGGCCGGGGAACTGCAGTGCAATATAAAAATAGTACTTGAAAAAATTAGTAATAAGAACATGAATAAGAAATTGCAATTTATCTTCCATGTAAAGTTAAACAGTAAGCACAATGAATCAATTGAGCAGATCTATTAATATTGGAAAAGCTTCATTTATTTTTCCTATGGCTTTTCTCCCTTCCTCTATAGCTGCTAAATTGCTCAAAATCCGTAAAACCTTCTCTGGTACATCCATATCATGAATTATATTCAGTAAGAGTTAAACAGCATTTGTATCCAATAAATGATACAATTTGTAGGACAGATTGACAGATTGCAAAGAGCCCTGAATGCATAAGACAATCATCTGTCTGTTTGGTTGAAACCCATATCCAAAAGTACAATTTTTTGAGCCCAAAATAAAATGCTACAAGAAGCTAATGTTTTACAAGAGATAAAACAAGTTCTGAGACACCTGACTTGAATTGTTGATAGCAGATGCATTCGCATAAGTGTATTAGATAAAGTTTACCCGCTAGATGACATTATAAGGCATGATGTCCATACTTCTGACAATGAAGTCATAAATAGTGCAGCTTAATTAATTCCAAAAGGCACTTACAAACTTACAAGCAGTTCCTCAGTATTGATGGAAAACAGGCAAGACGCTAAGTGTTGTTCAAAACCTTGATTTGCTGCCTGTATCTGCTAAAGCGGTATCCTTTGAGAAGCACTTGGAAACTATGAGGTAAACAAGTGCCCTTTGGTTAAGAGTGGGTCTCTTAACCAGTTACAACACCTTGTAGGTTAAAAAGAGCCCTTTGGTTAAGAGTAGGTCTCCCTCCAGGTACAACACCTTGTTGAAAAAACTGGATTAACACCAGGGCACCACCCACAGATTTAAAATAAACATTGAAGCAAATTCAAAACAACAAAGAGTGAATTGTGAAGGCAGGGAGGCTCCCTGCTGTCCCCAGGAGGTGCAGGGGCATCCAGGCATCTGCTGGCCATCCTGGAGGTGGCAGGGTGTCCCCTGGCTGCCCCTCTGAGAGGAAACATCCCAGTTGATGTTTTTTGCACAGCAGGGATGTCCCAGATGCATTTCCACCCACAGGTGGTAGTGGAGGGAATGGGGGGGTGTGCGGGGCCAAGTCTGCTTGGAACACCAGACGAAATAACTCGTTTAGCAGAAAAACATACGATTCTAAAATCTGAAGTGTATATAAACCTATATCTAATTCAAATTCACAGGAATCTTCTTTTTCATAATCTATATAACTAAATTTTTACACATTCAGCTGACCAAATCGGAGGAGATAATCCATCTTCCACAACAGCCAATATGGAAGATCGGACTATGGCATGACAACTTCAGCTGGCACAGAACCAACTCAAGTTAACTAGTTTACGAGTAGGTGTAAATATTGTAGGAATAAAGAACAAAAATTTAAATTATCTTTTATGCCTAAAGTAGATGAAGATGCATTAAAGACTTGTGTGCACAAAAAATAGAGACAAACGATCGGTAAAAACTAACCTTAGTAAACTCATCAAATACTTGATCCCTTGATAAATCTGGACTTAAGTGGAGGAAGTTTATGATCTTCCCAAAAAAGTGCAAATACACCACCAGTGCTGCACCATGTGCTGCAGCTGCCAAGGACCCGACAATCATCAAAACACAATCCAACCCATCTGCACATGCAAATAGCCTCAAAAATGGCACAGCTGCAGGAGGTGGCTCCATCTCTTCAGTTTCATCAACGGCTCCATCATCTTCAACTTGTACAGCCTCTGCACTGGAATCCAAATATGGCGATGGTGACTCTGGCGGTTCAGACACTTCAGAAACTGGTGTCAAGGGCTGTATGTGTGGAGGAGACCACCCAAATAGACCTCTGGAAATCATCATATTAAAATCTGGGAATCAAGTACACCTCTACAGAGGAAAATCACAGCCCAGTAAAGAAACCCAAAGATATTTGTCCATAGAAAGGCCCATCTCCTCAGTATTGTTATACCCAACTATCAGAAATCTGTAACCGCTGTTACTCAAACCTTACATGGCCAGTCACCTCACCACAAAAGGCAACAGCTCAATCACCACAAGCTTAAAGATCATTCTCCCATCTACTTTGCACAAAACAATTACATCTTCTCAACCTAAAAGACTGAAACGTGTTTCTACGAGTTTCCAGCAACCTCGATATCATCGTCAATGTTGTCAGGAGCATTGCCCTGCCTACATGGAAATGAAATATGCCCTGATATCAAAATGATCCACAACTCAATGAGCCAATACTGATAATTCCAGCATCCACTATCCTGTAAATTTAAAGGTCAACCTGTTCTGGGGCACTTTCAACCAAATGAAACAGCCGTTGAACACCAAATTCAAGGAAAAAAATTTACAGATAGCATCCTAAAACATGCCTGTAAACTTTCTGCTGGCTGATTGTAATTGCTTGCTTAGA
The DNA here is from genome assembly GCA_007258455.2 of Sequoia sempervirens. Classification (NCBI taxonomy): domain Eukaryota; kingdom Viridiplantae; phylum Streptophyta; class Pinopsida; order Cupressales; family Cupressaceae; genus Sequoia; species Sequoia sempervirens. Next base: position 23,631 of record VDFB02041626.1, read on the forward strand.
AATCTCCCCTTCCAGACAAACTAAGAAACACTTTGGCACCATTTACAGTACATCAAGACCATTACATCTGTGTTGACAGTAACAGAAAGATCGTCAAGCCTCGCAGGATGCGACTCGGTGTTAAGACAGGAAACTTATGCAAAAACGACCTAGGTTCAAAACTGAAGAAGTTAAATGGCCGCTGCCTTCGAACAGTTGAACTTGGTAGATGTGGCAGAAGAGTTAGCTTTCAATGAATTCATAACCTAAAGGTAGTTGACGAAACTTGTGATATGAGAGGGCAGCACTGTCCTACATATTTAATAGGCTATTGAACCTAGGGATAAAAGGACATGAAGACCATCAAACGACCAGAGAAACCCCCAGAATTATGCTCTTCCGCCGAATTTCATGGTGTCATAAGAGGTCCTTTGTTATACAATTGTTCCCTCCATAGCTCTCCATTTCAAAAAGCAATTGAAACCCTCATGACCATCAAATAAAACGTTCTAAATATCACCCCTCCAATTGCAAAAACAATTCAAACACACCATGCTACTCAGTAAAGGGTTTCAGCTACAGTTTTCTATTACGAACAATTCGAAAACCCAAAAAAGTACTCAATAATTCGTCGCAAGAATCACATTTATCCAAGCAACGTAACCCGCAAGAAACTCCTCCATCAAAACCATTAAATTCCTTCAACAAACGCTACTCCATTTAAGGTCCCAAAAATTAATATCGACTTGAAAATCAAGCTCAACCCCACTACAGTGCCATCTAAAGGGACACCAAAAGCGCATTCGACGAAGCAAAATGTTTTCCTTCCGAAAGAAGCCAAAACAATTGGAGAATTTCGAAGGGTTAAGAAACTTAGGAACCTGTAGAAGAAATTGACGGACACCAGGATCCACAGAAGTTGAACGGATCCGTAAAACGAGCATAAATTTTGCGAATTTATGTTCTGCTGAAATCAAAATGGCAATCCCAACCACTAAAGCTTCCCTAAACTACCCTACCGACTCAAAATTATTGCTAGCAAATGAAGGTCGCTGTTATGCAATCGCAAGACCCGGTCAAATGCAATCCATAATGCTCTTCCTATATTCTCTCTCTTTCACCCAAACAAACCAAAGGGCGACTTCTTTCTTACGGATTTGACTGCGTGTAGCATGTCTAGCGCGCTGGTGCGATTCGAACGCCCGACCTTAGTGCTCGCCAGAGTTTTAATTTCATTTACAATTGATTACCCTGTCCAGCTCATGTCTTTTGGAATTCTTCAAGAAAAAACTTATTTTCTTTTTAGTTTAGTAAATTTTATTGTTTCGTTTGCCTTTTAGCTGTAATCGGCCGATGTTTTTCGCTGTGCTCTTTTCCGCCATTTTTTTTTTAATCCTGTCTTATTCATATCATCATATTGGGTTGGAAAGCCGTTACTTTGTGGCTTAGCTATAATTGTAAAGGAAAATAACGCTTTTAGTTGATTTAATGCAAGCAATTGAAGTTCAGATTAATTTAGATTATAAATATAGAGTTGTGGGTAGTGAGTATTAAAAATTTGGGAGCATCATCTATATATATTAAAAAAGCAAATATAAAAATTAAGGTATTTAGTTATAAGTATGAAGATGGTCTTTAAAATCTATTCTAGATGTCAAATATAAGATGTCTCAAGTTTATAAATAGCAAGTTTTTATCAAAATTCTATTTCAAATATGAAACAATTAGCTTACATCATGAAGGGTTGAGTCCACAAATTTGGGATACTTTTATAGACATGAATACAATGTTCTAATTGTGGAAATGATTTTGAATAACACACAAGTATGATTATAATTGCACTCAATTCACCTCTATTTTCTTTGCTATCTAGATGGGCAATATTTAGAAATACATTTAGAGGGCTATTGGTATGTTGCTAGCAACCTCCAAAAAGTTGTGTAAAGGATCAAAAACAATAAGCTTTGGTTGTGCAAATCCTCTAGAATAATTATGCAAATCTCGATTGAATTTAATGCACCAATGGAAGTGTGCCTAACATGATTCTTTAACATGAATGAATGAAATTAGATCATTAAATGTTATTGAATGTATTTAAATACAAGGGAATAGCAATAAATCATGCACGTGTGTTTAATTGACCATGAACTTTGAATCTGAATTTTAAAAATTTATTGATCAAAAGTACAAGTATAGGGAACCCCACATCCACAAGAATAACTTGAGACATGGAAAAGGTCATATTGAGGTGGATAACATATGTATGGGGGTTTAGGGTTTAGCAGTGTGTTTAATCTTAGTACATCAACAGAATATATTTAATTTCAAGCTTAGTAGACCCTAGGATAAGGGAGATTCCATTTAGAGATATCTATTACCTTCTAAATTCAAGACCATATTGTAAATCACCTTGGACACCACTTGGATTGATAAGAATTAAATGGTAAACAATTGAGACCACTACAATGACCTTGTCTCATACCTAGCATTTTACTGCTTTGTTTTATGTCATTTTGTAAATCTACTCAATATAACCTTTTTTGCCTACTTCTTGACATAACCTAAACATATTCTTTGATATGCCAAATCTATTGTTGTAGAATTAGATAGGTTCAATTTGGTAGGGCTCTACCTCCTTAGATTAAGTTTTTGTCCTCTAAACATAATTATGTAGCTACAATCTAGTCTTCTAATTTTAAAATTTGAATATCCTACTTTTTTAGACTAGCTTCTTAGGAACATATTGGTTATTGATTGGCTTGAGTGCTAAAGGTCTTGATTTGTGTGTCTATAACTTGTATTTTAGGACATCATCCTAGGTTATTTTTTATCATCAATTAATACACTATTGCATCTAAATTCAAAACATTAAGCAAAATCTCAATCTTATATTGAATCTTAGTTGCATCAGCATCAATATTTCATGTTTAGAGTGTTTTTAACTTATTATGTCAACCATCATATGTGGTTGCTATCAAGAAATTCAATGAGCTTCCCTCTATTTATATTAGCCCTTTAAAAATGCTTTTCAACACAATCAATTTCTCACATTTAAATGCAAGCATAGCTAAACAAGTTTTGCATATTCCAATGTTGAAAATAAATAAGAACAAAATTTTATGAGAGAAAAGCATCCCAACACCATATCTCGTACACAACCTAATTGAAAACATCAAAAATTACATAATACATTTATTGCAAACTTCTAATTTCTAATGTAATATTAATTTTCTAACAACCAGAGGGAGGCTTGTGCTATTCTTGAAGCTCTCGAGCGAGCTTTAGAGGGTGGGTGGAGGAATGTGATTTGTGAGACTGATTCTATGATTTTGGCCTCTCTTCTCAATAAGAGATATTTTCAGGGCTCGGCGTGGAGATTGGTCCTAATTGTGAAGCAAATTCTTCATCTCGCTTCAAATTTTGAACATATCTTGTTTATACACATTCCCAAGGAATGGAACAGGGTTGCTGACTACCTTGCTAAATGGGCCTCTGAAGGTTGGGGGGCTTGGAATGTGGATGATTGGAGACAATTGGATATAGACAAAAGTAACTCTTTGTCTGGACTCTTGGATGAGAATTTGTTTCGGTTTTATCTCTAAATATTTTTATAAATGGTTTGCTTATTTCCCCACAATAATAAAATGTATAAGTTGTTTTATGTTTTTTAATAATTTGTGGGATATTTAGTAATTATATCATTAGATACTTATTAATGATATATTAGAAATAAAATGAATGTTAAGACAATCATTTTAAAGTTGTGTTCCTATATATATATATATATATATATATATATATATATATATATATATATATATATATATATATATATATATATATATATATATATATATATATATATTAGTAAGAATTTAAAAAGAAGTGGGATGCACGAATGTGAACCCCTTTTGTCACAAGTTATGGCGTGCACTCTTCACAATGGAAGATGCTAAACACAACCCCATCCTTGTGCAATGAAGGTGCTCTCTCTAGGTCATCACCGATTGACCTCGCCCAAGTAAGTGATATTATTTTTAATTATTATAATATATATGGAAGACTATTTCTTTTATATTTTAAAAATAATTTAAAATATATAAATAAAGCTTAAAAATTATATTCTTATTTTGTTTAAAATTTAAGTTATGTGTTATAAATACCAATATAGATATCTTAAATATATTTATTTTAAAATTTTAAAATTTGAAATTGTTTTATTTATTTAAGAATTGTTTTATTTTACTTCAAAATTATTGTATTAATTATATATACATAAACATATAAATTTTAATTTTCAGCATATAGATTTTATTTTTTAATTAAAAATATTTTATTTTATTTTATTTTATTTTATCTACATTATATATAATAAATAAAATAATTATATATTAAAAAACATAATCTCCATTTTCAAATAATTAAAAATTAATTTAATTTTTTAATTAGTATTTAATTTTTCAATGAATTAAAAATTAAAAAAATATTTTATTAATAATTAAAAATATACTTTAAATTATTAATAACATGTTAATTAAAAATTAAGTTAAAATAAAATAACACTTTAGAACATTAATTAATGTGGTGATTAAAAAATAATAATTAACTAGAAAACTTACATTTTTATAAGTGAAGTTAAATAAAAATTTAATAGTACACATGTAGTAATCTAATTAGTTTAAACTCGTTACATGTATATGTTTTATTTATTTAGTTATATACTTCATAAATTATTTGTATGTTATGGTATCAATAATTGTTTAGTATGGGGATGGATATTTAATCATAAAATTATTTTTAAACAAATATCAAATATGTTGAGTAACATCTAGTTTAGGATTCAACAATCATAAAATTCAAAACAAATTCTATGATATATATAAAATAAAATAAAAAATGAAATGTATATGAGTATATATTTAAAAATTGTATCATATAATAATAAATGGTAGTTTAATGTTTTTAAAGTAAAAAATAGGAGTTTAAATTAAATGTTTGTATTAATTACAAATAAATTTATATTATATATTTTGTATAAATATAATGTTAAAAAAAGTATTTACTTGTATTGTTGAGGTTAATTGTGTGTTTATTTGGTGTATGTTATCTAACTATAAAAGTAGTATTTTCAAGGGGTTGACTTAGGAGAACATGTTCCCTACCAACTCGACATCTCTTTAAAGGTATTTTTAAATACCACTTATCTTTATAGTAAATCAAATAAAAATAAATTTGATGAATCAAAGAGTAGAGGCATGAAATTTTTAGGATCAAATCAACACATTTAATAGAACGTGTACATGAAGATAGAAGCAATCTACAAACTTAGATTCAACTAGGTAGTGATAGTTTAGCATATAGTTTTAACAGTGCTCACACATCTTTATCAACTACTTTTCTATGTCAAAAATACAAGATCTTTACAACATCAAATTTATTCTCTTTGTTAGGTCTAGAGCTAAGTGCATCTATTCATCACATTTATTTCCTAGCTTTAGTATTTAATTCTAAATTAATCACTCTCAATACTCTTAATTAATTAATATAATTTCATTAATGTTTATTGATATGCAACTTATTAGATTAACTTAAATTAATCTTAGAAAATATCATTTTCCTATAGAGAAGTTATTAACCATCAACTTCTTTATAATATGCTTCTCCATTATATTGCACAACACATTCTTCACATCGCCCTCCACCATCTCTACTTCCACATCATCTACTTGCACACTACACACCAAAATATGTACAATTTTACAAATAAATAAATAATATTTTCTCTCAATCTCATGAATGAGTCAGATTTTAAAGGAGTCAAAGGAAAACAAGGAGATACCAAACTCATCAACTGTGGTAAAGGGACTTTGTTTGCCTCATAGATTTGTTGTTGATTCTCTTGATAACAATTTTCTCATGGGCAGCACTCATGCTACACTTACAACATCAATGGTTTGAATCTTAGGATGACAAGTAGAGGATTGAGAACCAATGATATAGTGAAAAACTACCTCACTAATGTAGCATCTCACTCTATAGTTCAAGATAGCCCCTTTTTGAACTCAAGATTTCTCAACTAGTACATAGAATAGCTAGGTTGTTAATACATATGTAGGATGGGAGAAAATCCTACCAATATTCACTTGATCAATTCTGGCAACAAGAAATTATGTAGTGGTGTTAAATTATTGGAGCATAACATATAATGCACGATGATTGCACAAGGGTGAGTGTGTAGGAGAAAAATATTGAAGGTTAGATGATGGGCATGAATGAAGGGACCTAAGTAGGTGCTCCAAAGTCCATTCTAAGTTATAACATTTTCTTGCTCTCATCTACTACCATCGTTGTCCTCTTCTGCTCATATTCTCCCATTTTATTATCTAATATTTTTAATTCTAGTAATTATAAAATATAATTAAAATATGGATCACCAAAATTTATAGAGAAGAAGAATTTAAAAATTGGCATGTATAGCTTACATAGATTCTAATGCTTTAAATTTGGCTATGTATATGACAATTGTAGCATGTGGTGTATTTATTATGGATTTTGTTCTATAGATAAAATAAAATAATGGAAGAATCTAAAATTTATATATCTAGGATAAATGGATAAGTCTACACCTTACATGTCTAGGAATTTGAGTTCATTTAGTGAATGCCAAAACATATTCAATGACTATAACTTTATTGAGAATAAAAACATTCTTGGCATGCCATAATTTATTAGGACTATATTGTCGATGGGAATAAGCCCACACAATAATCCTATTGGCTAAAGATATATAAGGATTTTATCTCTAATATATCTTGTTTGGACAATAGGCCATTCTTAGTATGAACTTTCTTGGTATACCCAAAATTTTGATTGTAAAAAACAATATGTTTATTTTTATACCAAACAAATATTTGTCACAAAACTTGGTATTCCTATTCAACTAAACCAACTCATAAATTTATACCTCTTTACATACTACGTATATATGAACTATTTATAACTATCAATTTAATACCACTTTGCATGCCTTGTATATTTTTCAATTTATATAAATAAAAACTACTTTGCATTCAAATATGTGAATTAATTGTTGGAGCATTTGTAAAAACTAGAAAGAAGAGTTATAATGTGTGGCCTATTTCTTTGATTTTCATCTTTATTTTAATTATGATTAATTAACAATGTTAACCAAATTATGATTCGACTCTAAGAAAATTATTATTTCATCTAGATTTTTTGGAAGCATGGACGATGGGTGAAGGTTTTCTCTACGTGGGCATGTTATCTTATGGCTTGCGAGGTTGTGGTTCCTTGTTATTTCCCTTCTATGTGCACATGTGCTCGAGCTTGTGCAGATTGGTATCAATAGGTTGTGCTTGTTTGGGTGGGTGTTTTGGTGTGTACGAGGGGGGACTTACATTTTTTGGTATCCAATTTTTGTATTAACTACTTTATGATATCTCAGGGGTGTCTCTTTGTTCTTATGTTTGCTCGGGGGTGGGTATTTTCCCTCTCGAGCTTGGTGTCATTTTCTATTTGAGTAGGTTGATCTTGGACTCATTTAGCCTTGAGGCAAGAAATTTTTTTTGAGTATGGCTAACCTTGGCAAGGGTTCGTCGAAGAATGGGGGTTTCTATTTGCATAAGGTGAATGGGTGCTTGGAAAGATCACAAGAACGTCTAGTGTTAGTTATTCAATTTGATTTCGTGGCTGAGGATGTTGAGTACTACACTAATCATCTGTTGATATGAAGTTCATGGGGATGCGGGTGTTGCTCCCCTTTCTTGACTCTTTGGGTTTAAAAAACTTGGAACCCTAAAGGAGATTTTGATATAATGTTGGCGGCCAACAATTTCTTTTTGGTGGATTTTTCCTATATTGCTGAAAGAGATCAGGCATTTGAAGTGGGGTTGTACTTCTACAATTAGGTGGGCCTCTTTATTAAACCATGGCATGTGGGATTCAACTCTGTTGAGGAACTCCTTTCCAAGGTTCCATTTTGGGTGTGCCTCCCTCTTCTGCCTTTGGAGTGTTGGTGAACTGATATATTGCAGATGATTGCTCTTTTGCTCAACAAGCCTATTGGACCCTCTCAAAAAACATTGAATAAAAGGGTTCTATCCTTTGCTTGAGTGTAGGTGGAGATCAACTTGAATAATCTGTTGCCAAATTCAGTTGATATGAGCATTGGGTCAATTTCTTGGACTAGTAGCTGGATTATGAGGCGTTACCTTTTTTATATCATTTATGTCATGAATATGGCCACCTTCAGCGAAAATATCCTAAAACTGCTATGGCTGCTAGTACAACTAGTGTCCCCTCTCAGTCTGCCCCAAAGTTGGACAAAGGTAAGGATCCTGTGCAAGGTGTGGTGGTAGACAGGGATGGTTTTGTACTTGTTAAGTCTCACAATAGAGGTAGGGGTCAAAAGAGGACTCTCAAGGATAGGCAAGAAGAAGAAACTTTTAACAGGTTTGATGCTTTAGAGTATTTAGTTCAGGAGGAAGGTCTCCCCCTTAATAGGCCAGTAGGTGATGGATTTTTTACTGAGGAACATCTTGGGACTCAGCTAAATTCTAGCTTAGTTCAAGTTCCGACAGAGGGTCAATCAGCTCAGATGGTCATGAATCTCCCTCCCTCAACTTCTATATTTGGGGGAGTTGGTTTGGTGCTAAAGATTACTATGGATTCTACTACCCTTGGTGTTGAGCTCCCAATTGAGAAAGGTGTTGGGGAAGTGGGTAAAGGCAAGTCTTCTTCTCCTACTCCAGGCCTATTGTAGAAACCCCCTAAAAGGGGGCCCCTAAGAAGACTCTTAAAGTAGGAAGGAAGGACCAGGAAAAGGTAAAGTTCCCATGCCTCCTAGCCTTAACAGAGTTAAAGAAGAAAGCTATATTTTTGTCTCCTACCTGCAACCACTTTATCCAGGCTTCTACTTCTAGTAGATTTCCTCCCTCAACTCCCATTCCTCCAAAGCCTCCAAGGCCTTAGCCTCCTCCTCGAGGGAAGTATCAGAAAGGCCATTCTCTCTAATCTCATGAGTTATAGCATCCAGGTTAGTTTGGGAAATAACCTTAGCTTGGAAGATATTACCAAAGCATTATTTATTTCACTTCTTGAGTTGTTGTTTCACAAACTATAATTGCATGACAAAGGAGTACGTTGTCGTACCAAAATCCAATCTGTCATGGTGTCACCAATTAGCTATCAAATCCTAAAGATAAGGATCCCACAACCACATAATTTAGAATTTAAAAGAAGGATTCCTAGCAGCTTGAGGCACAGATTCAAACAACTTGATTGGCCAGAGATCAGAGCCCCTCCAATCTAAAATCTCTAACCTAGTGGCCTAATTGCCACCAATCCAAAAGAAAGAAACCAAGAACCTATCTAGTCTTTCAACAATGACATCCTCTCCACATCTCCTATTATTCCATGTGAAGTGGTCATTGCTAGGCTTTATATCAACCATATTTAAGGCAACTATATTATCTCTAAAAGGGAAGGACGACGACTCCAACCTTTGCACACCACCCCTCTTTTCCTCCAAATCAGCAATGACATTAAAATCTCTAGCAACGACCCAAGGATATAAAGGTGCAATACTCTGAATATATCAAATGTGAGACTAGAGATGAGACTTTCCAGGAAGATTTGTTGGAGTATACACATTAGAAAGAAAAATAATCTCTCCAGACTCCAAACTCGAAGCAACAAAAAAATAAAAAAATTACTTGAGAACCACCAGAGAGGGAAAATATTCAGTAGGTTCCATAAGCAAGCAACACCTCCAACATTTTACCATGAGCACCAACACAATGAAATTGACTTCTCCACCAAATCTTAGGAGCTAAGTTGCACATGCTCTCCACAACAAGCTTTGTCTCCTAAATAAATAACATATATGTTGAGTGAGCTCTCACCAGGTCCCAAATAACTTTTTATCTAGGGATATTGTTCAAGCCCCTTACATTCTAAGATAGAATAATCATTTCAAAGAATGGGAGAAGTGAGAATCAACAGTTTTAATTGACACTGACTCCACCACTAACTCACCCATTAACTTGATTTTGTTTAAATCCTTATTTCTCCCCACCTTAGGAGGTTTCTTTGAAGCCCCCTTCTTAAGATTGTTTTGCTAGATTCCAAGAGTGGGAGAAGATTTACCGCCTTTTCTAATATTCGGTTTTGCTTCACCCAAAGAAGGAACACTAACAGTGAAATCTGACTCAACATTATTTTCCATGCAAACAAAGTCCACAAGTACTTTAGTAGACCCAAGGGAAAGATCTGTATCCATTTGAGTGGCAATCGTGCCACCCACTTTAAGATCCTAATTCTCATTAACTTTGGTTGACACTTGATCCACCACCAAGCCTCCCAATTCAAGATCTAGCATACTAGGATTTAACTCTTGTTGGCCTAAATCCTCCAAAGCATCAAATCAGTTGAAGGTTCCATCATCCTGCCAATCCTTGAGATTCCTTTTTTCCCTCTACGCTCATTATGAGACTTGACATGAATGAACCATCCTTATCTGTTGCTTCCTCAGACACAAGAGCTTTCCTGTTACGGTTAGAAGGTAGATATCTAATAGTTAAATGTAGATTTGATCAATAAAACACAGAAATAAAACACAGAAAATTATAGAAGAAACAAGACAACACAACGAATTTAACATGGTTCACCCAATCCGGGCTACATCCACAAAACTGCAGCCATCCAATGATTTTATTATCTAGTGTAAAACATATTACAATCTTGCTAATAATGCCCTATTGCAACCCCCATCCAAACTGCTTATAACAAGCTTTTTAGAAGCTTCCAAAATTAGGCTTTTACAAAGTTAGTTTTTTCTTTTGTCGGTGACAAGTGAAAAACGATAAAAAAAATTCTTGGGGGTTGTCACCCTCGAACCCCCGCCCAGGGCCTGGCCCCAGACCCCGACGAGGATACATGAAGAGTGTACAATATAGCATGATCAGTCGCCACATACCAACACTTCCCTTTTTCCATCTTAAGAGGTTGTCAAGAAGCCTGATTGATAGGAGACACTAAAGAGCAAACTCAGGGCATCCTTTTTGAAGGTGTCCATACTCATGAAAAATATGACATCTAAATGGGAGAGATTCATAGTCTAGTTGTTGGATCCATGAGGTGGATCCAAGATGAATTTCTAAAGAATTAGGCAAAGGGTTATTTAAATCAATTTCAACACATGTGTGAGCATAACAAATTACCCTTTTATATAGCATCTATTGGGAAGGGCCCACCTATTTTCCAAGCAATAAAGCAATTGAGTGAAAATATCATTCCTCTAATAGTCACAGGGAAACCAGGGAAGACACACCTAAATAGGTATACGAGATGGCAATTCCTCTGAAGGGTTAAAACCATCATGCCATGGCTTGATAAACATGCCCACTTGATTAAAAAAATAGGGACCTCCTTCAAAGGCCTTGTTACAGTCCGCCATGCAATTGAACACCACCAAGAAATAGTTGTTAGCAGCCAACATGATTTCCATTTCTCCCTTAAGGTTCCATGTGCACCGAGACCACGATTCTAGAAAGGGAAGCGACACTCGAATTCCCATAAACTTGCAAACCAATGATTCATCATATGATTAATTTCCTCTTCAACTAAGGATGGTTAAATTATTGAGTTTAGATGATCTTGGCACCACTCCAAACACCCATTAACTTTTGAGGATTTGAGGACCCCCGATTTGAGACCAACCCTCTCCACCTGAGGATTTTTTCAAAAAGTTTCTAGCATTGGCATGCACAAAGGAAGATAGATCATTCCCAATCAAAACCTCCTAAAAAGATTTTTTTTGCATAAACACTTCATTACCTGTCAATGTCATGCTAAACAACGGAAGAGTAAGCTCAAAAAACCAACATCATACACAAAAAATCATAACAATAGATGAGAAGGAAGAAAAAACAAAAGAGAGCCTTCTAGGCTCACACAACCCCAAAATAAGCAAAAAACTCTAGATTGCCTCCTCAAAAATTGAAATAGCAACAAAAATAATAAAGGCTTGAAATGACCATAACAAGGGCATGCAAGTCCTACCGCAAGCCATGCAAGCTACTGAAACTTTGCACCTCACCTCTCATGCCCACCATCACAGGTTCCCCAATATTATCTAAATATATTATAAAAATTTAATAAAGGATTTTTTTAATTTATTACTTATTATTAATATTTTTTTTTAATTTTTAATTAAGAGCATCAATTTAGCTCAAATAAATAAATACAATTTAAATAAATAAATAATATGTTTGTTTGAATTTTTAATTTTGGTATTAAATATAAATAGTCTGTGAAGAAATATTTTTATAAAGTAAAAAATATTATTAGTAATATATTAAAAATAAAAAATTAAATTAAAATTAAACATATTAAAAACTTTACATAATTATAACACATTAATATTAATTATTAAAATTATGTAAATGTTAAATATATATTGAATTTATAAGTGTACATTTTAGATTTATAAAATAATATTATATAAATATATTATTAGATGAATATTTCCTAAAAATAATTTTATTTTAATAAAAAATATTAATTTTTAATTAAGAATATAAATTTTGGTCATTTACTTTAAACACTAAATTTGATTTAGACATGACTTATTTTTAGTAAATAAAAACATAAAAAATCCGCTTATAATAACCAATGCCTATATTGTGGGATATTGCATGCCTATATTCTAGGATAATGGAAGGAAATGGAATCGAAGATACAAACTAGATATATTTTGTAAATGTTAATATATCAATAAATAATTACATAATTAATATTATTATCTGTTTAAAAATGGCAGTTGGAGCAAGTGCTTAGGTCGAATAGGTGGAGAAGGAATGGCCAATGGAGAGCTTCAAAAGGAAGGTTGTTGAATCTATAGGGTGGATTTGCTCAACTAAAAATTATTGGATCAATGATAAGGAGCATAGGCAATGGAATTTTTCAGCTAGGACAGGAAATGGTAGGCATAATGTGTGGCTGAGGTATGGTGTTGGTCGACAACCACTACCCTTCACAATAGGCACCAACTTCGTTCTAATATGCATTGGAGATAGAGAAATTTGAGGGCAATGGTGTGGGGTAAAGTGTCATGGCCAAAGGGTCTATTAGCACTCAAGAAATCAATGGAGAAGATAGGAGGGTGGCAATAATAGAGGACCAAAGCATAGGAACAACAAAGCGATGGTAATAAGGGAGAAGTTAATCCAACTAGTTATAACATTGTTGAGGAATTATGGACTAGTTGTGAAATGGTATGGATCAATATGTGACTGCACAAAAAAAATTTAAAATGGTGGAAAGTCCATTAGGGAAAGGAAATTAAGGTGAGAAGCCTCCAAAGTAATTTTTCCTTTTGGAGTGCCCTGCGTCAAAGATGAGGGAGGTAAACAAAGGAGATGTGCTACTAATGATGGAGGGATTCGGGTTTTACATTCAAGATTGAGAGATCAACTTTGACCCTCTTAGACATAAAATGGAGAAGTGGTAGACTTGGTTTAAATTTTCAAACTTACCATTAGAAAACTATGATATTGAGATATTGGAAGAGATAGGAAATGAATTGGGTTCCTATGTGTGCACAAAAGAGCAAATAGCAAGTGGTGTATGCAACTCCTATATATAAGGATTTATGTTGAGATCACATCAAAAAGCATTAGATGGGATGTGTTGTGTGGTTACACAACACGCCCCAAGTTTTTTACAAAAGCTTGGGGACCCAAATTTTTTTAAAAATACCCACTCAACAAAGTGAAAAGAAGTCAAGTGCAAAAGGTCATGAGTTGCCACCTGAATAGCTAAAACCCGAAAAAGGAAAGTGGTCAACCAGGTGTTCTGGTGAAACAAGTGTGGATGTGTGGTTTTGGATAGCTAGGTTGCATTTGAGTTTGGCAAGTTAAGTTATCATATAGCAGGATTGGAGTCACCAAGCGAGTAATGTAAAGGTTTGTGAGTCTACAAAGGCATCATAAAGGGTACACCACCAAAGTCATGCGGTTCATGTTGTTGTTGGGGCTAAATTTTAGGAAGGTGTCAGTTCATACATTTGGGTAATTGGATATTTGGGTACCTGAGTATGCATAAAATTCATAATAAAGGTAAAGCACCCAAAGCATTGGTCAAGGATTCTCGATAATGATATAAAATTGAAAGCCCACATAGGTCAGAATATCTAAAAAGGAGAAAAACACATTATTTTAATCTCAAATTTATAAAGGGTTAAGATCGTATACGCATGATTTTAATAATGTTTTCTTTTGATAGAGATCAAAGACTTAAATTTTGCATATTGAAATGATGAGAAGTGTACTGATGCAGGTTTGGATAGGAGGCGAATTGTAGTGGAAACACGGGTGCTCATACAAAGTAAGTTCTCATGGGAAGGCAATGATAAAACAACATATGTGAAACCTGAAGATGAGTTTGTGAAAGAAATATCTGAAGGAGAGTAGTGGGTAACTAGGAAAAGGAAAACCCAGGTTTTTGATAAGTTGACATAATGGAAAGTTTTCTCAAAATGCATTAGAGGGTATTTTCCCAGAGCTACAACTCAATGTCAGGGAAAGTGTCAATGACTTTTTCCCACAACTTGGAAGATTAAAGCAAACTTGATGTGCATTTTCTCACAATTTTCAAGCATTCCAACTACAACGAAGGAAGTCAAAGTAGCTTTGAATTATTTTCAAAGGTTGGGATAAATATCTTCCAAGTGCTACCAAGGATTTTGTGCCATGTGTTATTTCCCGATTGGCTTATTTTTACTTAGCCATGTGTTATTATTGATCAGTTGATGCCTTGTGTTCTATAAAAGGCATGATGTTATTCATTTTAAAGGATAAAAATTTATTGAAATCATTGGACTTAAGATTGACATGTCACCAATTTTACTTCTATTTCATGTTTTATGTTCAATTCTAATATAAAAACTTGTGTTTACCATAAAAGTTTCTAATATCAAAGCAAATTTGAAAGCTATTTCCTTATCGTAAATCATACATATATGAGTATTGTTTGTTCCTATCAAAAACTTACCAATGTGTTGCACTAGATTTGAGTGCATTTTGATACTCTTTCGACGATGAAAAATTTTCTTCTTTAAACTTCTTGCACTATTCTATATGTAGTTGCAAAGTAGTTTGGTGAGATACAAAATGGTTTATGATTTGATTTAATCTCTTCTTGGTGAATGCGTGGATAGTAGCTAGGAGCATTTAAATTCTTAGGACTTTTTCTCTCTTAAATCTGATCTTTTAGTAGTTTTCTTTAAATAATGTGGATTAATAGAGTATGAATAGTGATGCATGTTACATCTACTAAATCTTTGTGTTGCTTCATCTTGTCAAAGTTTCAGAGTTTTAAAACCAGTAGCCCCTTTATGATTAAAAAAAAATTGCACAATGAACCTTTAGCAAACCTAGTATGTCAAGATTTGACATTCTTGAGCCTTGGCATCGCTAATATTTCCTTTAACTAGGAAATCCTAGTGACTCTTTCAAGATAGATAGGTTCATGTGTTCATTTGGAAAAGATTTACCTACATGTAGTGTGTGTAACAACCATGTCAAAAAATTGGCGCTAGAAGGAGGGCCCCAAAAAGTAAAATGATAAATTGCACCTTTGACAATGATAACCCTAGGACCAAAGTATTCCTTAGGGAAATTATAATGACATAAATATCAAAGATGTCTAGAAAATCCTTAATAGAAAGCTTTTAGCGAAAAAATTGCTTAGTTTTGGGTGGGCCAATAGGTGTAGGATCCATGACACAAAGGATCATGGTAAGGTCAATTGTAAAATATTCCTAACTAGGGTAAGCTTGGAAATCAATAATATAGTCCCTTTAACTAAAGTGTCTTTATGTAAGAAAAGGATTAAAGGATTAACAAAGCTTAACCTCGCCAAAGCAAATTCAAACAAATCTAGTAAAGTTAAAGTTGATAGAATTTCAAAAGTTAAATTTGAAGGTGGTAGGCATAAAGATTTGAAGTTCCCCATCAAGGATTTGAGAAATTTGTAGGAGAAGAAACTAAATTCGATGACACCATGGATGCCTTGCAAAGAAGGTAAAGAAGCAAGAAATCAAAGACATGTTTTGCATAAGAGCAAGCATTTGAAGGACCTTAAGGAAATATATACAATAAAGTATCCGAAAAATGCAATGACACTGTTAGAAAGCTTGGTATTGCATTTGAAAAGGGAAGTTATTTAGGATTTAATGCCAGAGTCTGAAAATCAGTCCTTCATTTTTTTAGTTTTTGATAATTCCAGTCTTAATTGTGAAAGAATAAATAACCAAGAAATTTCCAGTGACAAAATACCAATTAATGTGTGTTTCAAAAATAGGAAAGGCAAAGACGAACATTAAGAACAAACATTGAGAGTAAAGAAGGATTGTTGTGCCACAAAAGATCAAATTCAAAAGGTTAAGCATATTATCAACGTTCGTAATCAAGAGTCATACAAAAAAATGGAATTCAATGATGGGAGAAACTACTCAACATAGATAAACACTTAGGTTGTCTCTATCCATATTGTAGTGATAATTGGTAAATATTTGTTCAAAACCACATTCATCTGGTATAAAGAGCATAAAATGATGCATTTTTTTAACCCTTTAGCTAGAATGTACGTCTCAGAGTTTAAGGATAAGATTGCCAAAATTTGAACAAAGAACACTTCAAAGATCATCCTTAAAAGTAAATTCCATGGTATAATTCAAGGCATTAGTTGCATTTTAATTTATGTTAGGGTTAGTTGCAGTTTAGGGTTAGTTTTAGTAGTTAGGTCTATAAATTTTTAGGCATAGGGCTTGGTTTGTAGAGTTGGTTAGTGCTCAGTTAAGTCTAATTTCCTCAAAAAATTCATAGCTCACAATCACATGCTTCCACAACCATCCAACACGTAAATGACATAATTCAAAATTTGGAGAAAATGCATTAAAAGGAAAAACAACTAGTTTAATGCTGATTTTTTTTTTTATCTTATTAATAGAATTATTTCATAAATATAGTGGAAATACAAAATTTACAAGTGTAATTCAAAATACACAAAAATTTTGGTCTTTTTAGAGCATTAATTTTTCTTGCATCAAGGTCACCAGAACTTAAAATAACACACAACCAATCAATCTACTTGGCTTCATCCTCTAGTAGCAGATAGCCCAAGTGAGTGTTGTGTTGATGCTCATCAATGCCCACCATTTACAAATTACTAATGAAAGGAAGCAGGGGCACTACAACTCCTTTGTTCAGGTAATGAGGAATGTCCTTAGTAGTGAGAATTCCTATGCCTGGTTGTGCTACCGTCAACGTGTAGGTTACCTAGGTAGTCTGAAAGAATGATCATGGTGGCAATTGCCTGCACTTCTCCCCTCAAGAGCCCAATATCTAGCAATGAAGTGACGAAGTAGGAGGAAAAGTTAGAATTCACTCTGTTTATGCTCCCCATGATCCATGCAATCACATCCAAGCACCATCCTTAGTGCTACGTCCCTCATCATCCTATTTCTAATATAAAACACTTTACTAAGGTGTTGGCATAATAAAGGTAAAGCACCTATAGCATTGGTCAAGGATTCTAGATAAGGCTATAAACCCGAAATCATGTATAGGTTATGTTAGAATATCCAAAAAGGAAAAAAGAAAATTATTTTAATCACAAGTTTAGAAAGGGTTAATGTTGTGCATGTTTTGCACACATGCCTTGCTAAGGGCAGGGACCCCCTCTTTTCGCTCTTGACGGGCTGCTTCACTCCCACCTCGCTTTGCATGTCCTTACTCTAAGCCTAAATTGGTCATGTGCCTTCAAACGATCAAATTCCCCTAACCAAATTCACCTACCTAAGTTTTTCCAAGTCTTTTGCTTTCGCGGAAGTGCCCCTGTGGGTTTTCCTTCGCCTGTTGCCTTGACGTCCTCCAGGCCTCACAGACCCACAGCTACGAGTTGCCTCATACGGGTCACCGCTCATGTTTCGCTGTTCAATTGCGACTAACGTCCAACTTCCGCCCACATGGCGAGCTCCGCACTTAGTTTCTTCGTTTGAGTCTTGACCGAGCATCCAAATGAGCGTGAGATTCCACATCTCACCTAACCTAGGTCTGCCATACAAAGAAATCAATGCATGCCATTAGTGGTAATTGGCCCATAAATGTTGCTCCATGCCCTTAATTTTACTTGGGGCATTCAAGTCTGGGAGAAGCAAAGTTCCCCCCTTCTGTTTTTCGCTCTTTTCCTTGTTCCTGCCGACTTGGTCCATAATCGCTCAATTCGCTTTTTCCTTCATTTTTGACTTTGGGGACAAGTTTCCCAGGGATTTGGGATGTTTTTGTGGTGCCTAAGTGAATTGCCAAGGTTTTGTTAAGTTTCGGTAGTTGCAGAAATTTCATTCTGAAACTTCGTCCCTCCTTTGCCGTTTTGACCTTCTGTTCGCCCCGAGCATTCTGGCTCCCAGAATCTGGCACCTCTGTGGCCATTTTCGGAACTCCACCCCTTTGTGGTCATTTCCAGAACTTCGTCCCTCCTTTGTTGTTTTGACCTTCCGTCTACCCTCGTCATTCCAGCTCCCGGAACCCGGCCCCTCCATGGTCGTTTCCGGAACTCCACTTCTCCATGGTTGTTGTTGAAACTTCGTCCCTCCTTTGCCATTTTGACCTTCTGTCTGCCCCTGGCATTCCGACTCTCGGAACCTAGCCACTCCATGGTCGTTTCCAGAATTCCACCCCTCCGTGGCCATTTTTGGAACTACGTCCCTCCTTTGCCATTTTGACCTTCCATCTGCCCCCGGCGTTCCGGCTCCCGGAACTCGGCCCCTCCGTGGCCATTTTCGAACTCCACCCCTCTGTAGCTGTTTTTAGAAATCCATCCCTCCTTTGCCGTTTTGACCTTCCATCTACCCCAGTGTTTTGGCTCCTAGAACTCTGCCCCTCTGTAGCTATCTGGAACTTTCCTTTTGGGTCGCCATCTCCCCGCGGCTATTTTGCCTCCCGTCCGCCTTCCCATTGTCATCTGTTGTCACTTGCCATTCATCTTCCTTCCACCCTGTGGCGCTTGCACCCCGAAGCACACATTAATGTTTATGGTTCAAATGAGCTCCAAATATGAATATTATGATCTTTTGATGATGCATGAATGGATCTAACAAGGAGTTTGGAGGATTTGACTAACATTTGCCTTGATTTACATATAAAAGCACTTACAACACTTCATGTATGCAGGATTCAAGAAGCCTACCATGGGTCTGTCAGGGAGACCCATTGAGCAAGTTGAACAAGGAAAATCGCATAGCTTCTGTCACCATTCATTTTATATTCACCTTTCCTCATAGCACCCATCAACAGAGTTGGCATTAGAAGCAGGCCTATGTCAAGGGAGTCAGTGACAAATATACAAAGGGTGGCCTTGAAGGTGGTGGGAGGGAGCGGTTGTTTCCTCCCTCTAAACAAACGATCACAATCCATCAAGAGCTATCTCATCAGATCATCTGATCCATTTAACAACAATGCAAGGCTGTAAATGATTTTCGTCTAATCCAATGGACAATGCTACGAATGCATCAAGCAAAGAGTAGCCTTCAAATAGTTTCAACTACAGTGAAAAGGGCAATCAGCAAAAGGAAAAAACTGCTACAACACCTAAGCACTAGATGACAAATCAGGGAAAAGACAAAATATGTATTTTAAATTGCTAAATAATGAGGGGTAGGTGAAGCCCTAGTGCAATCAAATCTGGGCCACATAATGTAATTCAATCCTAGCCATTCATTCGGGCTTTGGACAACTATAAATAGGGGTCTTCTCCTCATTTGTAAAGGGTTGGAGAGTTGGTGTAAAAAGCATTTGCAACAATAGAAGACAACATTGCATGATTTTATGGATGTTCTCTTTGATTTTTCTCATCTTGCATGCATGGTTCTACTTCCATGTTAGTTGTAGTGTTAGTTTCTTGAATGGAAGTGGTAATGGAAGTTGTTGCTATGGCATTTGATGAACTTTTAGCCCATACTTTTAGCACTTGTTGATGACAAAATGTTGTGTAAAGCTAGCCTAGGCTTCTTGATTTCAATGTTGCAACTTAGTTCAATTGCATGTGCAATTTGAAAATCTGCAGTCCTTAGAATATTGCATTGGTTTTGTGTAACTGTAGGTCCCTCTTGGCCAAGCAAAACCCAATTTAGGGAGTTTTTCTACTGTAGCAGCTTCCATGATCACTATTCATTCGTAGTTTCAGGTCTAGGAACTTCCTCTCTTCCCTGCCCTTTTTCCTTTTTTATAATAGTAACCTATGCTAAGGTTCATTGCATATTGTAAAGCCAAATCCAATGATAAAATGGAGTTCAAGACTACTGTTTGAACCTACAACAAATGTACAACAACTCTCCCATCCTAAGAACTCCATTTGCATATCCAACTTCCCCACTTTGTGACTCATTCGTAAGTCTACCTTGTGATTCTAGCAAATCACACGAAACAACTGAGATATTCCAAGCACTATCAAGACCTGACATTAGAGACCTTGGGATAGTGTTTTGCAATCTGATTGTGGAAGATTGTCTTTCAAGAGAGGTAGTGCACCTATGCACTGCATGTGTTGAGAAAGTGTGCAAAAACACCCATCAACAGTTAATATTGTATAAGCATGATTTTAATAATGTTTTCTTCTGACATAGATCAAAGACTTAAATGTTATAGATTGAAATGATAAGAAGTGTATTGATGCAGGTTTGGATAGGTGGTGAATTGTAGTGAAACACAGGTGCTCGTATAGGTTAAGTTCTCATGGGAAGGCAGTGATAAGACAATAGACATGAAACCTAAAGATGAGTTCACAAAAGAAATATCCAAAGGAGAGTAGTGTGTAATCGGGAAAAGGAAGACACGGGTTTTTGACAAGTTGACATAATGAAAAGTTTTCCCAAAATACATTAGTAGATGTTTTCCTAGAGCTAGAACTCAATGTCAGGGTCAAGAATTTTGAAGCAAAGTGTCAATGACTTTTTCTTGTTACTTCAAAGATTAAAGTGAACTCAATGTGCATTTTCTTGCAATTTTCAAGTATTCCAACTACAACGAAGGAAGTCAAAGTAGCTTTGACTTATTTTCAAAGGCTGGGATAAATATCTTTCGAGTGTTACCAAGTATTTTGTGCCACGTATTATTTCCTGATTGGCTTATTTTTAATATTCTTGATTAGTTGATGCCTTGTGTTCTATAAAAGGCAGGATGTTATTCATTTTAAAGGATCAAAATTTTTTGAACTCATTAGACAAGATTGGCATGTCACCAATTTTACTTCTATTTCATGAAAATCTATGTCAAGAGGCATTCAATTGTCTAAATGTTGAAGAGATAGGACGACTAAGGATCTAGAGGGAGTGCACAAGCCCCTGGGATCTAAGATCCCATGGAAAACCAACATAAGCACAAAGGAACACACACATGTATGAAATGCAACAAGACAACATACACAATCATACATGTCAAAAATACAAAGTGTACATGATGAAAACACATGATGTAACACAACATTTAAATGACAAAAAAATGAACACAAACACGACGCAAACACAATGAAAACATGAAGAATACACAAAAAATACATAATTAAACACAAGGTTAGTACTAAGGATTCAAGTCGATAGGGCAAAGACATCTCAGTCTTAAATTGTCTCAAATACCAAACATCATCCATCGAATAAATTTTAGACAAGAGGATGCTCCCATGAGGACTAGAAAGTTGTGTTATGCCACATCATCCATGAGCCACATGGATCTACTAGCTAGCAAGCTATGTTATGCTAGGTCTCCATGCAATATGATGGGTTCCATAAGGCTAGCAAGTTGTGCTATGCTAAATACTCATGAAACACATGGCTCTATTGGCAAGTAAGGTGTGTTATGCTAGGTGGCCATGTTAAAAAGCATTCATGACTCACACCATAGAAAATTCCAAAACTTGCTAGGTGAATCACAAATTAGAAGGCACATAGGCTAGTGAAGTTCGATATTCATTAGGTGAGCCCCAAAGACAAAGTAGCAAAATGAGGAACATACTAGGTCTAGTGAAGTCTGCTAGTCACTAGGTGTGCACCCATATCAACCATACCAACAATTATACTCCCCGATAACTCTGCTAAGGTGCTACAAAATGGTCAAGATGCTATGCCAATGCAACACTAAGTTCAATGCCTATGAACGAAGTGAAGCAAAAATAATAAACTCACCTAAGGAGGTGCAAAAAATCGCCTAAGGAGGCACATAAACAAAACAAGATAAGGCCAAAACCTCAAAGGGTGTTGTAACAACACCACCAAAAAAAGGTGATTTAAAAACAATAAATGGTCTTTGATCAAAATATGAATGGTCACACCTTAGGGAACATCACACATGAAATCACCACTAAGATAAAAACAAGTCAAGGAATAAAAAATATCACACCTTAGGGAATACTAGCCATAATATTACCACAAAGGGGAACATCATATGCCAAGAAAAGTCACACGCTTAGGAGATATCAACCCTAATATCACCACAAAAGGAGACACAACATAGATCGAGAAGGCCACACTTTGATTGTCAAGGTCACACTTTCTAGGAGATATATGCTATCATCACTAAAAAGGGACCATTTCACATGCAAACAATAGGCAGGGGACTATTTGCCCCCCTTAAAATGTTAGTGTACTTGGTGCACTAACATTTTAAGGAGATAAAGAGGGATCCCAATAAGGAATACACCTAACACAAGGCTAACTAACTCCTTTTCCCCCAAGCATAGGGACAAAGATGAGACCAAGATGGATGATGATGTGTTGCTCTTTGCAAAATGAGATATGATTACATAAAGCCTAGTTTATACCACCATGCATGATAATGAGTATGTTATGATACTACAACAACCACATGGCAAGGAGCAACAACTAATACTATTTTTTATGATTAAGTGAAGATATTTATGATGTTTTCATTATTTGTGAAGGACAATAGCCAAGACCTCTTGTTGTTTCTTGCGTGTTAGGTTCTATGGGGACACAAATTCCTTGTTCTTTTACACCATATCCTTTTCCATTATAGCCAAGTTATTTTAAAATTTCATAACCTCTTCCATAAATGGATTCCATTTCTTTCAAGGAGGGTAGTTTTTCATAACCACTTTCATCATATGTGGATGTATAATTTGTGTTTTCCTTTTTTCTAGTAATTGTGGATGTTTTTGATGATTCAATGACAAATTGTGTTAATTTTCTTGTAGCTTCTTTGTCTTTTCTTTTTTGATTTTTATGGTGTAATCTTGTATTCCCCCATAAATGTAGGTGTGAAATTTAATGATCCCCACTCATCATCCAACAACTTTGTCACCGAGGAAAGACACTTATCTTTATCTTCGTTTTGCAAAGGTTCTACTTTTGTAGTTGGTGTCAATGCTCTAAGAGAATTCTTCATTCCTCTTTCAGCTTGTAAACAATTTTTAGATTTTGGATCAGATTTTATCATGTAAACCTTATTGTTCTAAGTGTATTTCATTAAATGATGAAGTGTTGAAGGCACTCCTTTCGTCTCATGAATCCATGGCCTACCTAAGTGAAGATTATATTAGTGATCATGGGGCATGACATGGATGGTATTTTGCAACACAACCTTACTAGCTTTAATAGGTAATGTTATCACACCAAGCAGTTGTCTTTCCATGTTATCAAAACCTTTAATTAACAAATCAACATGTTGAATTAAAGTTTTACCCACTCCAATTCTATCCAAAATATTTACACTACAAAAATTAATAATTGAACCATTGTCAATAAGGGTATGTCTAATCCCAACCTTATTAATAATAACCATTATCATCAAGGCATCATTTTTTTTTGTGTTTCCAAAGGGGGTAACTCATTTTGATGAAATACAATATCCAAATTAGTTGAATTCATACTCTCAAGCAAAGTCGCTACATCATTTAGTTGCAAACTAGGAGGGACAACAACTTTATGCAAAGCATTTTGAAGCATGCCATGATAAATAGGTGATGTTTGAATGAAATCCCATAAAGAGATCTTAGCACGAGTGTTACAAAGTTTCTCAACAAGATCAAATTGTTTACCACTATGATACAAAATGTTAGGTATGGGTGGGAGGTATGGTTGAGGTAATGGAATGGATGTTGGAGTTTGTTTTGGTTGATTATTATTTCTAGTGTTATATGTGTGAGCTACAGTATGATAAATTGGTTGTTGTGACACATGGTTACTAGTAAATTGTTTTGTAAAGCTTAGGATATGGCCATGAGGTTTAGGAGGTCTTATAATGAGAGGTGCCTTAGAAGTTCTAATAAGTAGAGGACTTTTAGGAGGTATAAAAGGAGTTTTAGGATGTCCAATAATCAAAGGAGATTTAATAGCCAATTGTGTGTTCATAACCTCAATAGATTTAACTTCTTCTTGGTGATCTTCTATCAAGGGAGAATCTAATGTCACCTTAGCATCTTCATCTATGCAATCCATAAATGTGTCAATTATTTCATCCTATTTTCAAACAATATATTCCCAAGTAGGAGAAGTAGGGGGAGAGAAAAAAACAAGATTCTCATGATGCTCAATGATTGGATCTTCTAACACCAAGATACCTTCTTCACAAATATGAGAGATATCAAGAGAAGAACAAACATGATTGTCATGATTGTCAAAGATTATATTCTCTTTCACCAAGATAACCTCACACATAGGAGAGATAGTGGGAGGGGGATCAATGGAAAACAACAAAAGAGGGGAATAAACTCATTGTGACATGCTTATAACAAAAATTCTTTGAAATGCTTAACAAGATCTGACAATAGAACATGAAATTATGAAAACAAAAGAATTTTGCAATGAGAAAATGATGTAAATAATTTTCCTACTAAAATGCAGCAATTTTTTCCCAAATTTTCTACAAATTAAGCAAAATCACACCTTTCTTGTACATGCAATAACACCTTTTCAAAATTTCAAATTAGAAATCGGTAGGCAAAAGTAGACAAAAAATACAAAGATAAAGATCTGTGAAAAAAATTCTGAGCCACCAGTAGTGGGACATAGCCACCCAAGGGCGTCTAAGTCCTGGATAAAGTCTCTAAAATTTTAAAGTTTGACTGTGTAAGGAACTGCTAAAGGATTTTGGGTCTGCTTGCAAATAGGTTTAATGGTGAATATTTTTCCAGATTTTGTTGAATTTATGCCAATGTGATGTAAAATGCAAGTATGCAACACTATGGAAGATGTTTTAATAATTTTTAATTTAATCTCTAGATATAAAATACAATATTTGACTGGTTCTAAGATGACAAAATCTGAAAATGATGAATTTGATGTAATTTAGAAACTAAACAATGCACTTTTTTTCACTTTTTTGACCTAAATGAAAGATGCCTAAATGGATGCAATGAAAAAATTTAGACCTAATGAGTACAATTTGCATGTGGATCTAATCTAGAGGACTGAAACAAACCCTATTGCAACTTATGATGCAATATGAGATGCAATTTTTTGAATTTTTGTGTCTTTTATGATGCAAAAATGAAACCCTAAATGAGAAATGCAATACAATGCAAAGCAAAACCTAGATCTAGGGTTTGAAATTTTAGAAGGCATATGATGTCATAATGCTAGGTTCACCAAAATGAAACAAAGGAAAAGGTGATCCTAAGTGTAATGCAAAAAACCTAGGATCAATTGTGGCCTTTTTCTAGGATTTCATTAAGATGGAGATCAACAAGGTGTGTAGATTGACTTTCAACCATGAAGGTGAACCAAACATACATGGATTTGCATATTTTAGAGTCTTGGAATGGATTTAAATTGATTTGACTTGATTAACCTAATTAGATTATGTTCCTTAATATCAAAATTACAAGAACATGACTATTTACAGATTAAAACAACAGTTTGTAGGTAGATCTGGAAGTGCAAAGGACTGTGTACCTATCAAAAAAATTGGTATTGATCTGAATATAGAGACAGAGTCACCCTAGGGCGTATGAGTCCTTGTACACCTTTCTTGCTCTATTTTTGAGGTCCTTTGATGTCAGATCTGAGCTTCTGATTCTCGATTGCAAAGTTGTCATCTTAGAACATAATCAGATAATTTTGTAGGTGAGTTTCTATGAGTTGACAAGATGTAGGGCCTCAATTGAAAAGTTGAATAATTTTTCTTCAAGCTCCCTTGAATCCTCTTCAAACTTGAAACCTTCACATTTAAAGAGAAGGAAAGGGTTGTGCCATTTAGGAGCTTTCCTTAGTCAAACCCCATGTTAGTGTTTCCACTTCCATAATGGCAATGCTAATGAAAAATGATAACGGATAGGAAGGAATGATGAAATCACAAAGTGTTGCAACTCACCACCCTTCAATGGCTTCCTTGAAGGAAAAAAGTCACACGTGCATCACCTCAAGGTCTTGGTTCTTGCTTGCTTGATTGCTTGAATTGCTTTGGAGACCTATAAAAGGGGTTAGCCTTCACAAAACAATGATAATATGACAATATGAACTCACATACACTTTGACATGATATTTGAATCTTGAATTGCTACAATAAATCACTGAAATGTTGCTCTTGAATTTCTCTTGAATGTTCTTATGTTCGCCTCTTGCTAGATTCCTTCTTTTAGATTTCAAATTATGTAATAAATAGGTATTTATAAGCATTTATTCAATTTCCCAAAAAATAGATTCTAATAGCCAACCTTTGCAAGTTGGGTTTCAAATGTTAAAATGTCAACATCGACATATTAAAAATTGGGTCCTGACACAATAGGAGGAATTAGACGCCCTAGGGCATCCCATTCAGGGCCCCATTTTCTAGGACATGAGGTGTCAAAGGCAAAACATTTAATGGATGCATTTGTTCAATGCTTACAATTTATTGAAAAACGGTAAAAATTGGCCTGATAATGCATAATTTAGGAAATTAGGAGCTTAATTAGGTCCAATAAATTAAGGGGGGAAAAAAATAGAGTGAAATTTTCAAGGGTGACATTTTTTGATGCTATAGTGTAATAAGGGACTGGGAAGGTAGCTAGGTAGGAAAATTAACAACCACTCTCCCCAAGGGAATGAACAACAATGCTGAATTTTTAGCTCTGATTTAGGGATTAAGGCTATGTCAAGAATAAAAGTTGGATAAGTTGGTAATCGAAGGGGATTCAACACTATTAGTTAATGTGATAAGGTCTAGGTAGACCCATAACTAGAAGCTTCAAGGCTTGCTAGAGGAGGTATTAAAATCTTTATCTGTTTTCAATAATTTTTCAATCAATTGTGTATATAGGGAAGCTAACAGTGTGGTGAATGAATTAGCCAATTGAGGGGTGGATGGTATTTTTAAAAAAGAAAAGACAACCCAACAAAATATAAGTGGTTTGAGGGGTAGGGAAAAAACTTTGTCTGGAGCAAGTTGGCAAAAATATATGCTATTTTTTGTTCTCTTTTTTATTTACTTTGACACCCATAATGTTGTTGTGGATATGGGTGGTGTATGGTTGCTAGGTGGTGCTCAGTATAATCTCATGTATCTGGGAAGGAAAGGATGGGTGATCTTGAATGGGGAAACCAAACAAAGCATAAATTTGGTTGTTATGCGAATAAAATAGAGAACACAAATTTGAAAGGGTCATTAGATCTCACATATTAGCAAGGTAGATAAGTTGTCAAATACATGTGAGAATTTTAAGTGTAACCACTCAAAAAATTTAAAAAGCTACTCCAACACGAGGAAAGGTTAAATCGATTTGCATTGAAAATTAGTTCATGTACAGTAAATTGATCAACACGAGTATGATAGTTGGGGAATGAGGGGTTCATTTAATTCAACATGTTTGTTGGGTAGTTAAATATACCACATTCATATAATATTCACCATTCAAACATTTGACTCACTAATTTTGAAGGGTGATGGACACTCCCATTTGATTAACATCCTTCAAAAGATAGATGACCTTCTTGGGGGTGATTATAGAGCACAGATTCAAGCGGGTTTTTATGATTGATGATCCCTTGGTGTTGGAGGTGGAAAAAATGGTGTTAGGGCATGAATTCTTAGTTGTAAAGGAAAGGTATCAAGTGAATAACATTGCATCAAAGTTTTTTGCTGCCCTACTTGATGCGTAGTTCTCAAAAGGAATGGTATTAGCTATGGCAAGGATGTTAGTAAAACTTGGCTTGTTGGGGGTATTGAAGACATGATTGTATTTTCTCAACTTATGTAGGTATTTCGTACCTACATGAACTAGACCAGCTATTGGTGCTCGATAAAGAGGTCAAGAGATACCCCTTTCTCTTGGATGTTAAGTATTTGGAGTTGTGGAACCACTGGGCCAGGGCAATGAGGGGTACAAACTTCCTCAAACACCTCCTATATCTTGAGCCAGTCCAAAAATTTGAGTGGGTGGGCAATTTCATTACTTATCTTCGAGGGGAGTTTGATGATCAATGAAGGTGCAAGGTCCAATAATCCTTTTTTGCTTCTCAGTTTTAGGCAATATGGTGTCAATATGTATGTATCCAGAATAATATCGTATAGAGCCTACAAGGTTAATCATTAAGTTCTGGGTATGTGGATTTGGGTGTAGTCTGTAATTTTGGGTAGGGCACAGACTAGGGCTTAGTTGGTGCTCCTTTGCCATGTACCTTTTAATAAAATGTTGCTATTGTAGTAGTTGATGTGAAACTGACACTTTCATATAAATATTTTTATAAGCAATATAAATCTAAAAGCTTACGTATAAAAAAATTATTTAAAATACATTAATATTAATTATTAAAATTATATAAATATTATATTAATCATTATAATGTAAAGTTTAGGATATTGCATGCCTATATTCTAGCTTAGTAGGACAAAATGGTAGTTACATTTATTTATTAATGCTCATGCAATATGTTGGCTCATAATGATAAGATGTTAGTTGAAATTTTAAAAATTCAAGATTAAATAAATATAATAACACGTTTGAGTCAAAATCTGTGAGGGTGTGGCGATGTCGAAAACTTTCGTTACACAGATCCCTCCCGCATGCAAGGCATACAGTCCTTCGTTCGTTCTTGGCTGCTGTGCAGATGGCTCCTCACAGGTTAATGATGCCTGGGGCATGGATGGCGCCGATCGATAGGGGCTCGATTTAGGTGATCTTAAGGGCAGAGCGTGCCCTAAAACTATTTTGTCTTCTTCAACTTGGTAGTCTAATTTGGGCCCTAAGTTGGCTTCACTAGATAGGACGACTAGGGTAGTCGATACAAATTTGGTCTCCCTGCCATTACTGAATCAGTCTCCTGTACCTGTTCATGGGGAAAGATCCATTCCCTGTAATGGAGACAAGATTTTGAATCTTCAAAATGGAAAGAAAAATGGGGCCCCTAGAGATTCGCAAGGGCGAAGGCCTTTCAGAGAAGACAAAAGGCATACAAATTGTTCATACTCGAAGGTTGTAGAAGGTCGGGAAAGGAGGAATTGTGGGCAGGATAATGTGTAGAAGGATTGGAATGGTTGGATGAAGGGATCCGGGGTGAAGGCCATCAATCATGGAGAATGACAGGCTCCTAGGGCACTCTGGTGCGCCTCTTCCTCCCCAACAGTCTCTTTCACTGGGAAGATTGCTGATGAAGTAGCTGAAAACATTTCCTACTTTGTAGAATTGGGGTTGATTGGTAGATTCTAAGGGTTCTGGCCAAGCCTTGCTGAGCTACATGAATGGATTACAGAATTCTAGAAGCCCATTCTAGAGGGAAATGTAGAGATTTACCCCATGGCAAGGGGATTCTTTGTGGTGGCCTTCGAAAATGCAAAGGACAGAGACTTGGTTCTATACGAATACCAATGGAGCTGGAAGAATCAACATTTATTATTATTGAAACCTTGGCACCCCTCCTTCAATCCTCTCATAGAGTCTTTCGGTTTGGCTCCAATTTGGGTAAGGCTGTCAAATCTTGCTCATCAATTTTGGTGTGACTCATGCTTTGCAGCCATTGGTAGCTCACTAGGAAAGTTTTTGGGGGTGGATGACGACTCCACAATTTTTTTTCACACCACTTACGCTCACATATTAGTGGAGATAAACACAACTAAAGATCTCCCTGCAAATGTCCTTCTAAAATTTGCAAGGATGAAATGGAACCAATTGCTTGATTATGAGGGATTACCCTTTTGGTGCCATCGATGTTTCAACACTGGCCATATGGCTACTCACTGCTCAAAATGTTGGCATGAAATCCAAGCTACTTGGTGGAAAGATGTCTCACCTCTTCATTACTCAGTGGAAAAGGATGGGTCGGCTGGTGAAGTTGATGCGCCTCCAAACGTTGTCGATACTGCATCAGGCATGGCTCCATCAAGCGACTCCCAAATAAATACAAAGGCAACAACTTCTTCCTCTCCAGCGGGGATGCTTGTTGGAGACACTCCTTCTCATGGAAAATCCCCAAAGAAAAGAAGCGGGGATAGAATAGGGAATCTTGTTGTTCCGAAGGCCTTGGCAGTTTCTCAGCAAGAAGGTCATCATAGGGTCAAGGATGGCAGTTTAGGAATAACTGTCCCAAAGGGAAACCAATTAACCAAAGGAAAAGTAGAGGATAGGGATGGAGGCTTATCAGAAGAAAATTGGACAAAGGTACAAAGGAAAAGAAAGAAGAACGAGGCGAAATGCAACAAGTAGCTTAGATCCCACTTTGAAGGTGGAAAATTGGGGCAAGAAACAATGTAAATGGATGGTGGGGATGAGGTCCCCCGAATGTGGCCTCATTGGTTCACAACTCCAGTCAAAAAAGACGGGTGCTGCCCCCTTAGCAGTGATTTAACTATAAAAAATAATAATAATATGTTTGTTTTAATTTTTAATTTTGGTATTGATAATATTATTATAAATATAATTAGTTACTAAATATAAATATAATATGTTGGCTCACAATGATTATAAGATATGACATATTAATATTGTAGACACTTAAAATTGTCTTGACTGATATTGCACATCTAAATCTAATTACTAACACCATTTCATTCTAAATTCACCTCTTTTTCAACCGTTTAATTAAATAATCTTCATTATTTAATTAAATCTATCATTTTCATCTATTAATCTAATAATAAATTTTATTAGGTTAATTCACCCCCTTTCACACTAATTTTCATCATGTTTAATCAAGGATAATGTGAATTCTATAAATTAAACCCCTTAAGCCTTCTCATTTGATTAAATAGTTATAATTAGTTAATTAAATGTCATTATCCCCCTTTAATTAAATAAGTTAATTATTTAATTAAAATCCCTAATTTCCTCCATCTTGCACAATTAAGTAATTTCTTAAATTACTTAACTTGCTAATTTCCCTCACCCTCCCACTTGCAAGGGAATATTCCTATGGAATGTTCCTCCATTTGCACTCATTCAAAATAGGAATATCTTCTAACAACTTCCTAATTTTTAGGAAGTGTGCTTCTTTGAATCAATGCGAGCCATTGATTAACTCCTTGATCCTTGTCAACTTGAATTCTCATCCATTGATGAGAATCCTTAATCCATGCCATCTCCTCTCATTGCCTCTCATCCATTGATTTTGCAATTCAATCCTAACCATTGATTCACCATTTTCTCCTATAAATATTACTCATGTTTTGGAGAAAAGGGTCCACTTCCATTAGAGAAAAGTTATTATAGTGAACTTTAGAGAAATCTTCATGAGCATTTTAGCATCATCTTAATTAGATTTTGCATCCATTTTAGCATTCAATATCCATTTTAGCTTAGTTTTTCATCCATCTTCATCAACTTTCATCAATAGAATCTATTAGAAAACTTGTTTCACCTAAGGGATTGGGAAAGGGCTGACATTGCACATCATATGCAACATCAATCTCCTAATGGGATGAGGTTTGAAGTATTAAATTAGGTTTCATTTATGCATTTCTAGTTTATTTCATGTTTTGTTTAATGGCTACTTGGTTTGATGCTTTCAAGAATTTCATTGGGAGTTTGACTTAACTAGCTAAATCTTGCTTAATTTCATATGGATCTGGTAGATTTGGCTTAAGTTATGAACATGCTCACATTTTGGCACTAGGAGGGAAAAACTAACAAATTTTGATAAATTTTGCTTGAGTTTCTCATGATTTATAGGTTACAGGTAGGGCAACGCTATTATAATTTACTAGATCGATGTTTTTGCTACACAACAATGCTTTTGCTAAACAACAGTGCTATTACTTTATTGCAACACTATTGCTTTATGGTGGAACTTTTGCTTTTTCTAATAGAGGAACACTATTGATATTGCGATGCTATTGATCATTCTTGTTTTTTTGCAGGTTCAATAGAGAGGCACTATTAAAATTCACAAGAGCGACGCTTTTGCAAAATGACAACACTATTGAAATATAATGGCGCTATTTCTATTTGACAGAGCGGTGCCTTTGTGGCACAATGACACTATTGCAAGATAAAACATAGAGTTAAGTTTTTCATGTCTGCCTTGAATTTTCAATTTAATCCACTCTTTGATTTTACTGACTACTGGTATTTTTCTGTAAGGTTAACTATGGTGCAGGTTTGGAGAGGAGCAAAATCTTGAAGTAAAGGAGAAAAACATCATTTGATGTTTATTATAAAAGTGTTTTAGAACACTTATGGGATAATATAACCCATCATATGGTACTCCATTTCATGCTTTAGGACAAATAACTTTCAATTGGGTTTAAAATTCATAATGCTATGATTTTTCATAGTTGGCTAAAATTGAACCCAAACATCCTCACCATTGCAATGTTGGTTTAAAATTGAAGAAACAAAAATTTGTACTTCATTTTGGTGCTATTAAAATGAAGTCATCATTGCCTTTGAGGATTTAAAAATAATGAGTGTATTTTGTGCTTTCCATTCTTGTGTGAACTTTTAGTGTGTATCCACTCCCCTTGTGCTTCATGCAATCTTGGGTGAAGAGAAACACTCTAAGTTTACAATTTTTTTTGAGTCACCCCAAGAACTTGCTATGTATCCTCTCCCCTTGTGCTTCATGCAATCTTAGGTGAAGAGAAATAACATTTTCTTGTCTTTATTAGATAAGGGCCTACTAATGAGATACATCTCGTAATGGAGAACTCATATAAGTGACTCTAAAAGCACATTTACTGGCGTGTTATATAAAGTTTGCAAAATCAAAAGAGAGTAGATTATATCGGGGCATGGTAACATGACAATGCCTAACCCTCATCCAAACATATGAGTTGGGCAGGAACGACTAAAGCTTTAAGTAGCTTAAATATGGTTTATATCCCCTGTGTTCATGGTGTCACTAAAAAACTTGTCTAGAGGCCAACAAAGTTTTCTGAAATGTTCTTTGAGGTAGTGCATCAGAATAGCATCATTTTGAGAAGTTACTTACGACATTTGGTTTATAGTTGAGGCATAAAGCTTAAGAGTTAATTCTCTTGTACAAAGCTAGGTGTATCAGGACAATACATTTCCTTGACATGGCCTATTTGACCCCTCTATAGATTCAAATTACATCATTCCTTCGGGGGTGAGGTAAGCCTACTAAGAAGTGACATACCTATATTCCTATAGTTTGTAAAGTGACTAATGTTTTTGAGCCAAACTAGTAATTCTTGTGGAAGAAGACTTGCGAAATATTCCCCATATCCATTGAGTCAGTAAATACATTGCTTGCTTTCAAAACAATTCAAACAAACATCATGTTCTTAAAATTTCAAACCCTTTAGTTAGTGTGAATACCTTTGAAAAGCTCTATTTTATTGCACGTCTTTAAGGATATCTTGTTTTTTTTCAAAACAATAACTTTGAGGCTTCATAATACTTAGGCTTATATTCCAATTCACATTATTCCAAATTTAACTGAGGGACCTATGGCTTAGCTCTTTGATTTCCACAATGTCAAGCTTTTGTGGGAAAAAAATCACCTTGTCATAGAAATTTTAGTTTGAACTTAATCAAGACATTTTGATGTGGTAATAAAACAATCTCATTAATCAAATCTTAACTCAATTGGACCCACAAATCATGTACATCTTGGTTTCATTTTCAAACACCTAGACTTCCCAAACAACAAAGTGAAAACAAGGAAATAATTTCCAAACATTGTATCAAATTTCTACCATCCAAACATTGAGTTCTTAGGTTTATCACTCCAAGCATAAAGCATGTTTTTTACTACTTTGATCTTGTAAAAAAAGTCCCTCTTAAAACACTAGGATCAATCACCCATCCATCTCAAAACATTTGACATCTCACCTCACAATCAACTTTGAAACTTTGGACACATCCAACATTCTAGACTTAGGTTATTATCAATTAATCTCCTAACTTAGCTATATGTGTGTAAATGAATCCTTTTTCACTCCAAAATTAGGAGGCAACACAATTTTGGGTATTCAAGACACAACCCTTCCCCAAAACATAAATTGGACACCATCATTTAGTGCCCAACCATATTCTTCCACCACCACAAGTACCCAAAATGTTCCTAACGTTACACAAAGCCATGTGAGCCAAGTACCCCAAGTGGAACAAGGGCAAGTGAACACCATCATATAAGGTCAACCCTTAACACAACAATGTACATCTTCATCCAACCACCCAATTGACACATAAAAACAATTGGTTGAACCACAAGCCTCTCAAACCAACCCGCAAAACACATCAAACCCATTTTTCATGAATCCCACCAATCAAGGAAACCCATTGGTCATAAATCCCATCAACTAAGGTAAACCTTAGCCCCAAATCAAACACAACAAGAGAACCCTTAACATAAAAACAATCAAGGGAACCCTTCCAATCAATTGATCCAAAGCCAAAGCATGCCACTAATATTGCAACACCAAGTGGCATCATCTTAGCCTTTGGTCCCCAAAGTACTGCAAAATCAAATGGGACCCCAAACCTACATTCCTCCACCCCAATCTCAAATTTTACAAGGAATGATAGTGCAAAACAACCCTCAAAATATCATCACACAACAACCACCCCACAATCAATTCAACCCAAAAATCACTCACACCATGGTCCCTCAAAATCCACCTCACATACCACAAAATCAAAACACTTCGACCCAATATAGTATAACATTGCAAGCACAACAAGATTTACAACAACAACAAGACCAACAACAAGTTTTGCAACAACAACAAGCCCAAAAAAAAGTGTTGCAAGCACAACAAGCTCAAGCTCAATCCTTACAACAACAACAAGCTCAACAACATGCATTAATTACACAACAACAAGCCCAACAACAAGCATTTCTCACACAACAACAAGCATTGCAAGCACAAAAATACACTCAATAACAAGTGCTTGCACAAGAACAACAAAAACAACAAGAAGGCTTGTACTACAACCCCCAATAAATGTACATTAACATGCAACAAAATGTCTTGAAACCAAATGTACAAGGAGCATACACACCACCAATATCACCATCACCTACACAATATCAAAATCCACTCTACACACCATATAACACCCCCCCATATCAAAATCCCACCTACAACTCATCTACCATCCTGCAATATACCACATATTCTCCTCCACTAAACTCTTAAGATGATTTTTCAACACAAATTAAGGCACTCACACAACAAATCCAAGAGATCCCCATGGGAAAAAAAAAGAAACTACATTCACAACGAGACTTGTGTCCATACCCCTTTAATAGAAACATCATGATGATACCTTTCCCACCTAGATTTGAAGTCCCAAATTTTGACAAATATATAGGATGAGGAAATCTAGTGGATCATATCAAATAGTTTTACGTAACATGTATGGAAGTTTCTTACAATGATTCCTACCTAATGTGCCTTTTCCCATGTAGTTTGGGAGGCCTGACGATAGATTGGTTCTCACATTTACCTCTAGGAATTCAAACCTTCCAAGACATAATCGATCGGTTTGTGGATCATTTCTTCTACAACATAGACATGGACATGAGCTTGGAAGATCTATACACCCTCAAGCAAAACAAGGGAAAATCCTTCATGAATTTCTTACAACGATGGAGGCAGAGAGCTAGCAAGAGAAAATGGACTATTTTCGAAGAGAAACAAATAGGAATCATCATTGTCAACGTAGACACAGACCTATATTTTCAATTGAAAATGTAATGTGTCACAACATATGAAGAGCTTATTCCTAGGGCCCTTAACATTGAGAGAGCCCTTATTACACAAGGAAACACACAAACATACAAGGACAACCACCCATCTACTAGTTCTAATGACAAGCCACACATTTGGTCCAAGAACAAGAACGTAACTAATGATGGTGTCATTGATGCTAAAGTGGTCCTAAGTGCTCCTAGACAAACAAACAATCAACCAAAAAACACATAGCAAAACGTACAATAAACAAACATGCAACCGCTAAACAACCAAGTCAATAACACCAACACACAACAAAGAGGACCACCCCCTAGAAACAACTACCCTCAAAAGCGTAAGTACACACCATTGGGGGAACCTATTGAAGTAATAATACAAAATTTGGTGCAATCCAACCTTATCACACTCTCCAACTATCAGACTTACCAAGAACCTCAAGTTAAACTACAATGGTATAATGAGAAGGATCTTTGTGATTTCCATGAGATCAAAGGACACAAGACAATGAGTTGCATGAAATTGAAAAAACATTATCCAAGATCTAATCAACAATGTAGACGTGATTGTTGATCAACAAATAGGAAACCAAGACCTCAAGATATATAAGAACTCGATGCCAGATCATAACAAGGGAAATGAAAATGGCAAAGGAAAAGATTACACCAATGTAGGTTGTGTGTATACCAACATGGTCACATCTTGCGGTAATTTCATATCGATCATCACCATCAAAGAACCTAGTGTGAAGTGTGGAGTCACAAAACATCGAGGAAAGGTCACAATCCAAGGAGCATTGTCACAACCTAGGGTACAACCCACACCTCCGAAGTTGAACCCTAGTGGTTATTGTTGTCATGAAGGATTGCACCCTTTAGCTAAGTGTGAAACTCAACAATCCTGTGCAACACGGGATCAAACTCAGGTTGTGAGTGACCTACTATGAGAATGAACCTCCAAATTATGAGCTAGTTCCCCTTTAGATCTCCTAGAAACTAATGGATTTCTTGATTGGAAAAAGGATAGAAAGATAACTGATGAAATGAAAAGCTAATTTTAGGAGGTGATGCACCAAAATGCAATTAACCTACAACAACCTGATTCACAACTACTTTTCAAAGAAATTTGTTCATACAACTGAGATTGATAAATTTCACCACAAAAGTGTTTCACAGAAAAGCATGAAAGAACTTGAATAATCCGTGACCTATGATGAAATTTATACTTTGTATACTTGCTTTCAATAAAAATGAGACAAAATAATTTAAAGGTTTTGAAGTAAAACACAAAAAATCCTTTATCAAACCACTCAACATGAAACAAGACACTAGAATCTGAATAGATGAAACCTTGATTGTATTGAAAATAGAAGGAATCTCTGCAAAAAATAATAAAAATAAACTAAAATAACTATTGTTGTATCAAAAATATGAAAATCTAAGTTATAAATCTCTAAGTCTCTCTACAACTTGCAGGAGAAGACAAAAAATAATAACTAAAGGAAAAAGCCTAAGCTTTTCTCCTTTAATACAAAACTAGTCTCAAAGTGCCAAGAGGTGGGCACTTGCAGTTAACTGCATTGAAAAATATCCATCTCAGTATGCCTCACGAGCAAAAAAGATAAGCCTAAAAACGAGGGCCCATAATTGATCCTAATTGAGTTAAAATAGCTTCAAACTCTCCCTCTCAATTTGCTTGATCAAAGAGAACTCCAAAAACACTCTAGTTTGACTAAAAGTAAAAAAAAAATCACTCTGAATATCTCCAAATGCATGTGTAAAGCTTTAGTTTCACTCCTCTTTTGATTTTGCATGACTTTAGAACAAGGATAAACAATTTGAACAAATATTAAAGTAATCAATTGAGATTAAATTTAATATGTATTATAGATTTGCTCACCTTTTTTGCATTTTTATGGCATTTATTAAAGCAATTTATAATTCATTACTTTAATAATGTTTACATTTTTATTTTATTTCAATTTCATGCAAAAATAAAGGAGAAAAACTTGATTTTGTTTGAAAACTTTGCAAAGGTAACTCAAACATTGGTAAAGTTATTAATCTTTATGCAAAATTGTTATATCAAAGTGAAAAATACCCCTATGGTGGGTTGGACAAATTAGGGCATATGAAACCCTAAGAGAAAACACAGCCTTATACTTTGCATTTCACTTTTCACTTTGTTTTTCTGTTGTTATGTTGTTGCGCTGCCACCAAGCGTTTCAACTTGAAGGTCTGGAGATCTTTCTGTGTAAAATACACACTGGATTTGCGTGGTAAGCTTTCATTTGCATAAAAAATGTTATTTTTCCATTACCTTAGGAAGAAAAGATTATTTTATTGCTCTCTGTTAACAGAAAAAAGAAGAAAAGCTTTCATTTCCTGTGATTTCTCTTATTTTTCCTAGAAGAAATTGTGGAAAACTCTTGCTCACGGCTTCTTTGTTGTCTTTACATGTATTTTGCTCTTTATCTTGGTCGAACATGCAGAAATATTCTTTCTTCTAGAAGAAAATGAAACCCTTTCTCTTGAACTA
This sequence comes from Sequoia sempervirens, assembly GCA_007258455.2. Lineage (NCBI taxonomy): Eukaryota > Viridiplantae > Streptophyta > Pinopsida > Cupressales > Cupressaceae > Sequoia > Sequoia sempervirens. The sequence goes on from VDFB02041626.1 coordinate 62,309, forward strand.
TATCCTACTTTCCATGATGTCACTCTTTCCATCAAACACTATTACTGATGCATAAGTGAAAAAACATGAAGGATATAAACATTTATTGCAGTCTCCTTTTTGGCAAAGAAAAAACTAAAAGATCACTCAGAGTCTCTTTATGTCTGAACAAGAATCCAAGGATTCAGTTGATGGAATGCAAACTACATATGAACAATAATAATGCTGCATGATAAGTTCTTCCTCTCCAATGCAACAATATCTAAGCAACCTCCCTCTATAGATACAACCCCTGAAGTAACTGAAAAGTCAGAAATAGTTGTGCTTACAATCTTTGATTTCACTAAACTTGACAATAAAATACTCTCATCTAGATAAGAGGAAACATAACTATTAGAAGCAACATTGCTCTATGTGGAAAAAATCTGATTGTAATTCCAATACATTTTATTCACTCATGATAGCCAAAATGTGCATCTTTTGATTTAGGACTACTTTTATATTTCATGGTATTTCTTGGCCTAACATGAACAATAAATTTTTCTGTTCCATTATCTAGACTGTTGTTAGATGGAACTTCTCCTGCCTCTCCTACAATAGACAATTTTCTGACTTAGATACCTTATGTGATTCTTCATAACATATGGAGCTCTTGATTTCACCTTTCATTATTTTATGTGATGGATCATGGGACTCTAACTGCATGTAGGAATGAGATGGACTCAAAACTTGAGAAGAACTCTTTGATCAATCATATCCCACCAAACCTACAGTTCTCTCTGAAAGGTCTACCTGTAGTAAAAAATAGGTCTATCTCTGCATTTGCAACACCATCATCTACAATTGTTTTAATCAAAATTACTACAGACCTTGACACTTACATCAATTTTAATCCAACCGTTGATTTGACATTACATTGAACATATTGTAGAGTCATATTCTTCTATAATGATGTGTCACTGTAGAGCCACCTTTTTTCCTAAAAAATATGTCTAGCCTAAATATGAGATTGGAAAGGACTTTGTCATTTGACATTGATTCCTCAGTAGATGCAAGCTTTAGCCCAATATCCTACATAATCAACAAGGGAATTAAGCATGCTCAAAGAGAACTTGAACCAAAACCTTCTTATCAGAATGTGAATCCTTCAAAGTCAAGAATTGAGCCACCTCCTTCATAAGATGTGAAATAAGGACAACATGAAGGATTGGTTGCCAACCAAGAGGTTCTAGAGGCTAAATCAATGTCATCAACTATTGCCCCCATTGATAAGAGCTCACTATCATTTCACATTCTTAGGACTGCTTCTTACCTTACACTATTAGGTAACTGTTTTGTACACTGTCATCTTTACTTTAATCACTGTGGGGACCTCCTTTGTCTTTGACCTATTTGCTATCAAGGATGCTTTCTTAGTCCTTATGACTGTCAAAAACTTTAGTGACTATCCTTTATTGCTTCTAGTTACTTTTCAATAGAGCTAACCTTTGCTTGTTTGCAAACATGGCCTTTGATAACTCTGGTCTCAATCTTTGCCACATTATATATTTATGAAAATTCTCATTCTGAGCATCAATGAAACTTCATTAATGAGGTTTGCATCTTTGACAATAATGACTTTACTATCCTAGATCTCCTTGAAGGGTTGCCATTTTCATTTGAATACTATCCTCAATTTTTCATTGCTACCCTCATCATATTAAAGTGACTTGCTGCCCCATTTTAATTTATTCCTCTTTTGCAATTAAGAGGACAATATGTTGGGCTCAACCCTTGTGGGAGCCACATTTTTCTCCACATACTATGATATTGAACAAAGTAATCCTATAATAGCAAATGTACCTATACTTGCACAGTGAACAAACAAGTTAATAAAAAAAAGTGAAGCTCAAAGCCTTATGATGATTGATGATCCTCTGCTTTTCTAGATACTCGTGACAACTGCTCAACTAATTTAATGCTTCATAAAAGTAGGTTGTATATCTATTGATATATGAGGAGAATTAGAATCCCGAACTCTAACATCCTCTCCTCTATTTATTGTAGGCATTTCTGGAGCTTGCCAATGAAGGGAGTTGAAGATGTAGCAAATCAAAACTGGGTTTCATCATTCAGGCAATGACGGATCCCTTTTCCCTTCATGTGTTCATCATTTTTTTATCTTCAGATGTATAATTTACTTTTATGTTGCATCATTTCAATTACTCCAATGACTTGTGTGGAAAACTTATTAGCATACTTTTGTAAAATGAATAAAAGACAACTATTTTATGCAAAGCTTGTGTAATCTTTTCTCTTTGTGTAAAACCATTGCATAAATGAAAACTAAAATACTTCATTTTATGGCATCTTTGTGTATGATGATGAAATTCTAGAAGATTTTTTTTTTCTTGTGTACCTTTCACTCTTAAGTCTTCACTGTTGTTCCATCCCTACTTGATTGAGCTGAAAACACAATTAGGTAATAGTTATAGTATCTTAGACCAATTAAAGAAGACCCCTACCCAAATCTCCATCCTAGAGTTACTAAAATTATCACCGACGTATAGGGATGTTTTAGAAAAGGCTTTGTCCACTACTTTCGTATCCAAGGATCTTGATATTGAGCAATTCCAAGCTATGATAGGACACATCACCACTCCCCATCTCCTCACTTTTTTTGAACAAGACCTCCCAATGCAACCATCACACAATCACACTTTGCACCTTGAGGTCGTTGTTCACAAGAATAAAGTCAAAAGAGTCCTAGTGGATGGAGGTGTTGGTCTAAATATTTGTACCCTTTAGTTAGTTAGGAACTTGGGTCACTCTAAAGATGCCATTGAAAAGACAAAAGGCGTAACTATAAGGGCATACAATGATCAAGAATAGGTGTCTCAAAGCATACTAAAGCTCCCTATCTAAGTAGGACTTGCCATTGTTAAAACCACATGCAAAGTGCTTGATATTGACCTTCCTTACAACATTCTTCTAGGTCGACCATGGATCCATGTCATGCAAGCAATAGCTTCTACATATCATTAATGTGTCAAATTTCCTTTTGAAGATAAAAAAGTTACCATCCATGGTGATCCTAAGTCATTCTATTACTGCAAGAACCTTGAAGCAAAATTCTACAAGATCCTGCAAGTACCAAAAAATGATGAAGGGCCAACATCCTCCTCCTCATTCATTGATCCATCTTCCCTAGCATCTACCTCAGAATCCAACACACCCATCATACAAAACATACCATACATCAAAGCAGTGATCAAGGACAATGGATGTGGGGATTATAATTTGAAGAAGGATTCCTTTGTGCTTGGAGAGTTACCTCTTTCTC
>VDFB02041627.1:0-10612 GCA_007258455.2 Sequoia sempervirens
CCATGTAAGATCCTTTAGATCTTTTGAAGGCTACCTCCTCTTCGAAGGAGACATCCCTGCTGATCTCAATCTGTTTGTCCTGGAATATATATTCTGTAAGCCTTTGAAGACTCATTGTGTCCCGCAAATATTCCCTTCCTGCCTGAAGGTTCTAGTTTTGATCTTTTGTCCTTGGGCACATGAATGTACATAGGACAACCAAATATCCTTAGGTGACTAACCTCAGGCTTCACACCTGTGAAGGCCTCCTCTGGAGTCATGTTCCCCAATATCCGATGAGGACTTCTGTTGTGAACATATGGATCATAGCCTTAGCTGCCTCTACTATAGATCTATTCTTTCTTTTGGCAACTCCATTTTGCTGAGGGTTGTATGGAACACAAAACTCCCTCTTGATCCCTACCTCAATGCAGAAATTACGAAATCCTCCGGAAGTGTACTCTCCTCCATTATTTGATCTCGGAACCTTAATCCTCTTCCTGGACATGTTCTCAACTTGTGCCTTGAATTCTCAGAATCTATCAAGGACTTCCTCAAACTCCTTGGATTTCAAGAAGTAAATCCAAGTCTTTCGAGAATAATCATCAATGAAAATCACATAGTACCAGAATCCACTCAGTGATGCCACAGACATTGGTCCACATAAATATGAGTGAATAAGATCTAAAATCCCCTTGGATCTACTATCACTGCTATGGAAGGGACTCTTGATATTCTTACCAAGTGCGCATCCTTTGCAGATGCCATCATGCTCTAAACTAAGCTTCAAAAGACTAGTAACCACCTTCTCCATAGAGGGAAGGGCTCTGAAATGTAAGTGAGCAAGTCTCCTATGCCATAGCTCATTCACACTGATAGAGCCGTGTAATAATGCCTGAACTGGTCGAATTGATAATCTGTATAGGCTTTCTTGACGAATACCAATCACACGAGCTGTTTTTATTCTAGAGTTCTTAGGCCATGCAAGAACTTTTCCTTCATAAAAGGCAACTTTGTACCCTTTGTCCTCCAAGGCTGAAATGGAGACAAGATTTCTTTTGATCCTTGGTACGAACAAGACATCACTCAAATGAAGAGGGATACCTGAATCTAGCAAGAAGGAAGTGGCCTCAGCTCCCTTTACGACATAACTAGCATCATCTCCAATTATCACCTGTAAATTAGACTCTTTCTCCACTAAGTCTGTAAGATGCTCTTTGTAGCCTGTAATATGACGTGAAGCACCGCTATCTATCAACCAAGTATCACTGTCAGTTGGTACATTACTTGAAAGAGAAGAGATGAATAGAAATCCCTCTGAATCGTCTTTTGAATGTCTTGATTCCTTCTGAGGTGTCTCTTCATCAATTTCTGCAGTAGAAACATGCTGCTTCAACTTTAATTTGCAATCTCGGGCATAGTGACCATACTTTTCACACCTGTAGCACTGAATATGAGAGAGATCCTTCTTTTTCGATTCTGGAACAAAATCCGATTTTTTGTCTCTATTCCTCTTGAAGGTGCCTCTTTTTCCTTCTCTTCCTTTGCCTCTTTCTCTAGTAGCATGTGCAGCAAGAACTTGATTTTCTTCATTATGGGAGTTTCGCCCATTTCCTCTTGCTGCCAATTTGGTTTCTTCTTGAATACAGTCAGCCCGAAGGCAATCAAACTTGGGCAACTTGGATCTCCCACTGATGCTCTGAATAAAAGGTTCCCAAGATTGGGGAAGACCATTTAGTGCCAACATAACAAGATCTTTGTCTGCAACTATATCCCCAATAGTGCTCAACTGATCTCTCAAATCAGAGATCTTCATAAAGAATGAAATGACTGATTCTCCTTTAGCCATTTTTACATGATGGAGCTGTTGTCTCAGAGCGAGGGCTCTGCTCGTATTGTTGATCTCATACAGTCCTTTTAGTGCATCAAACATTTCTTTAGTTGTCTTCATCTTGGAGATGATCGGTACTAGGTGATCCTTCACGGAGTCTATCATGATCTTTCTAGCCTTCGTGCCATTTTTCTTCCACTGGATTTTCTCTGAGTTTTCTGACGGCTCAGGCATGTCTTTTTCTACGAATTCTAGAAGATCATTCTCTTCTAAGGCAATGAGTACCCTAAATTTCCAAGAGTTGAAGTTTGAAGCTCCATCAAGCCTATCTTCTACCTTGACACCAGTCACCATCTTTTTCTAAGAAACTACCCTAAACAATGGAATTGACTTCCACACACTGCTTAGCCAAATCTCATCAGTTCTTCCTGAACCTCGACTCTGATACCATGTTATTTTTAGATCAAATATGCACAAAAGCAGAAAAATTAACATAGAACATGAGACATAGAATTTATCCTGGGAAAACCCTTCTACACAAGGGAGAGAAACCCAAATTTTTTTTAATAACTTATAGATCAGGTGCAACAGAATCAGGCCTAGAGAGGCAGAATACAATGAAATAATTCAGCACTATAGATGGTGCGAATTTTTGAGCAACAAAGAATAAGCGAATCTCCTTCTTGAATATTGAACTTGCTTTTGAACATAGAAAATCGAATTGTTGAATTGAATGAATAATGAGGAGAGTCTCTCTCCAATATATACAGATCCAGGCGACATTTTCCTCTTGAGCCGACCCAGAAAATTCAATATTTGTTTATGATTTATTAGGCCGACTAGCCTTATGTAATAATTCTTTTGGGAAATACCTCTCGAAGCTACACAAAAACATTAACATTTAACCCATGCTTTTTTCCACATTGCCGGTGTGGTGAGTCAAGTTGTCGTACTTGCCAAAACTTGGTGAGTTTTTCAAAAAAATCACTATCTAATTTTGGCAAGTTAAACCTGTGATTACTTGAGGACACAAAAAAATTGTGAGTACTTGACAACTCACCAACTTTGCAATCGATGTGTGAACAAGTATTGAAGTCTTTAAAGTTGCAAGTATCATTGAAAGATAGTGGTGATAAAAAAGTGCTATCATCTTTTGACAAACAAAAAGAGGCTGAAAGATAGAGGTGATCACAAAAAAGCCTTCCCTTGGGGAAGAGAAAGCGAGGAGAATATAACTAGGATCCCTATAAATTAGAGAGAACTATCGAGTATTACTATTTTGATTTTATTGTCACAAAAACATGCTAGATATACAAGGGGGTAGGCAAGTATAGATTTTGATAAGAGGAAAGATCATGGAATTGCATAGAAAATTCAAAATCAGCAGTACATTGGCTTGTTAGTGGCTCTGGCCAGGGTAGATTTTCCTTGATTTTATGCTGATGCTGGTTCCAATGAACAGTGTAGCCAGTGGGGATGCTGTTGAGAATCCTCTCCATTTATGTGCATCTAAAATAACCTAGTTTATTTTACATGTCTAGTTTTTTTTAAGTTTTGCTGAGCAAAATGAATTTCCATCAGCTTAGCCAAGGTTTCTCTAGTCATGGAAAGTTTGACCAAATCTTGCCAATTTCAATCAATTTGTAATTTTTGGCACGTTTGAGATGGCATTGGAAGTATTTCTCCATTGTTTTGTTGGCGTGAAAATCTAACACCTCTCGAGGCAGTTTGCACGGATGCCTATGTACACTACGCACGCGCTCTTCAAATTAGAGGGAAGCTCTCAAGCAGTTGGAATGTATGAAAAGAAAAGTAATCTAAGTCCTATCTTTTTGTTCTCACCGAAGAGGCACAAGGTTAAGAAACCAAGAACGCTAGTGTACCTAAGGATTTTCTGGTTCTCAAGCAGATCAAGAACTACAACTAAGCTAACTACTTTAAATTCATCCAGCCTCAAGAAAACAGAGCAAGAGGAAACGGAGCAAGGTTTGACTATCTGACGATAAGCGGGTTTAGACTCTCTACTTGAAGGCAAGGTGGGCACAACTATCATCTCAATCTAAACCAACTTATTGGGCACAACAGATTTAAGAATTTACTAAGACGATCTTATGAAACCCTAGGTGGTATAACACTTAATCGAATCAGCAAAGCCTTCACAAAACAGCTTTTATCTTTATAATCTCGTGAAACCCTATGTGGTATAACCTTCAACTATATCGATAAAGATTCACAAAACAGATTTACCGCTGCAACTTCTCGAAACCCTAAGTGGTATAACGATCGATCACAATGATAAATTAACACAAAACAGCCTTATCACTTCGATCTTTTGGAACCCTAGGTGGTATAACAATTGATTTCAATGATAAAGATGTTCAAACAGATATCTAATCTATGGAAAGAATTCAGCATCACAATCTTTCGAAACCCTAGGTGGTATAACAATCAATTGCAATATTGAAGACACATGAACAAATACGAAAAAGAGTAATATTGAGGGCAAGGTGGGCACAGCATATATTCCTCTCTCAAGCAAAAGTTATTTACAAATGAGCGTAAGCTCTTATTTATATACATCAAGGTGTAGGGAACCCTAAAATCACCTTTGAGTTCATCATTTTGCAATGCATGCAAAGCAATGCGCCAAACCCTAATTAAGAACTATACCAACCGGGAAACTACCTACTTGACCTAAACATCTGACCTAAAAATGGACACCAGCGAAAGCATGCATGTCCTTATTGAAAGCGAAGAATCCGAAGACTACCATCGCTTAACTAAACCCTAAAAGAAACTCCAAGTAACAAGATGAATCTCAGAATAGACATGCATGAGGTGAGACAGCCAGTTAACTTGAAAGGGTAACGCCAAGTTAACTCCTGTGTATAATGTCTATCCCGAGAGGTGAGAAACTGAAGTCTACTGGTCGTGATCTCGAGCAACCAATCCCTCAACGAGGCTGTCAACTGCATCAGCATCTGAATGTCAGCAACTTGAGCAATCTTTGCAATCTTTGCACACTCAACCAGCATTTCACTGACTGGCAACTTTGGCGGCTCCGTAACTGAAGTGTTTAGCCAACATCTCTTCTACAGCTTGATACAAATCAGTCTCAGCTTTTCTGATGAAGTCATGAATTAAAACCGATTTGGTCTTGAATTCAATCTGTGTGTATTGTGCTCTGAAAAACTCGCCTGTTGACTGTGAACACGCGGCCATATTCTCGGCTAACTCGAAAGCTAAAATAGCCTCGCCGAGGGTAAAATAGCCTATCGGGTTTACCAGCTTAAAAATTCGAGATAAGGGTTTTGTCCAAAAAGACTTCAAGACAACCTTAACGCCGAATGCAACATGACTTAATTGACTCATGCAAAGACTTTTCAGTTGAGAAATTTAGAAACTCAAGAACGAATGTTCTGAAGTTAAAAATTCCTGAAAAATCAAACGCACGATTTTAATTCGAGGAAGCTATATAGAAATGATCCAGATGCTGAGACTTGTAAATTTCACCAATTTCAGGAACATGCAAATTGGAATCTGAGAGAAATCTGAGATTGAAGGATGAAAAAGACGTTTTTATGATGCTCTTTTTCTGTGAAAATCGCCCTTGAATTCTTCAAATTGCTGAGAACTGTGAACTTTAACCTGCAAAAAGAATTGCTTGAGGAAATCGCCTTTGGAAATAGATGAGAAATCTGCCTTTGTTTGAGAAATATGAATCTCCCTTGAAAATACGCCTTTTGAATGAAGAAAAACGTATTTCGCTTGAAAATACGCCTTTGCCTTGAAGAAAAACGAATTTTGCTTTAAATTTGCTTTGAAAATATATAAAATTCGATTTCCCTTTGAAGATATGAATCTCTCTTTGAAAAATACGAACTTCTCTTAAGATTGGATTTTCTCTTGAGAAATACGAATTTCTATTGAAAGCTCTGTGAATTACAAATGATGGCGCCATGCTTAAAGAAGATGAAATTCACACCAATTGAGCAACTGCAATACTTCAAAACCCTGACAAGAATAGAAGATCTCTGATTGGCCCATTTCAGTTGAACTGCCACTGACTGGAAGTTTGGATTAAAATAAATAATAAAATATTTATCATGCAAATAGCAAAGGCGCCAAAAATAGAAATCGCCACTCAATGCTAAAATATGCAAAATATTTGAAACTTCAGTTGACAATTGAATGAAGCTTTAGGCTTCACCGTTGGACTTCACCGATTCCGAAAAGTCATCTTTTGGGCTCATAGGCGTCCATTTGCTCAAGATATTGCACTTTTTATTAACTTCCTATTTTATAGCTGACAGCAAAGTCACGACTGGCCAATTTCAACACTGATTCCGGATGACCGGGTGATGCCGAGACTCGATCCGAGATAATCAACTAAAAGCTTCATCAACAAGGAAGAAATGTCTGTTGGGAGTCATCACTGCAAAATCCATCATTTGATCCCTTGAAAAATTAGGGCGACTTGATTAAATTGCTTTTACGAAGTTCCAGACTTAGCCATTTCCCTAAACCGCCATCCGGACACTTCAAACGTCACCGACGTGAATGGTGAACCTCATCGATATGAGACGGGCTCACCGCATGATCGATATTCTCAAGATCCAACGGCCAGATCCACGCATGCCTAAAAGCTGTGTTAAGGGCCTCAAAAAGAAAAGCGCCCCTGGCTCAAGGTTGCACTTTGGACATTTTAACGAAAATCAAACGTCGTCAAAATACCCTACTTTGACAGTTGATATCTGGAGCTGGGATGACCCGATTCAGGCATTATCTGTTTTAACGGACAGCCAGGAGGGACCTTAAGAGAAGTCACTGGAGGTGTCGAGGCAAGAAAACTGCTTCTAAGACCTCAAATTCTCCAGTGCGTATTTTTAATATGTTTACCGCTCCCAGACTTAGCCATTTTCTGGACGTTTTCGGACATCTTCACCTTGTAATATGACACCAAAGACCTCGCACGCACGAGCGACTGCCAAATGCTGAAGGCTGACGGCTATGCTCGTTGGAAAGATAAATTGATTACTCTCAATAGTCGTGAAGACTTCGAACGCGAACGGGCTCATCCTCGACTCGGTTGCCAGAAGCACCTTAAGACCAATGAAACACACCGAAACCATTTTGTTGGTTCCTACCTGAAAATTACGCGGCTTAGTAGAATCTCGCCACCACTCACCGTGAACGCCGGATTGACAAGTCAATGATGCGCTGCGAGCTAAAATAGTATACCATCGATGTTTGTGAAGACTCGCTCGCGCAAATTCCCCGCATCTCGAGGGATCTTTTAGGCCGGGCCACCCCATTTCTTGTGACTGGCATAAACGGAGAAGCTCAAAAACATGAAAACTCCATTTTAAGTTGTTCTTCGGACGTCTGCCGCCTGAACTCTGAGAGTCGGACGACTGCACTTGATATCTCGTTGGATAAGCAGACTAGCTGTGAACAAATTGAATGTCTTCGTGATCGTAAAATGTCGAAGATTTCACTGCCTTGAAATGGGTTTCGTTAGAGGCGCCGCTTTGCCCTCAAAAGAACAAAATCTCCTAAAAATTTAGGATTTTACTACCGCTAATAACCGGAGCTCGTGGAGTCTCGAATGCTTCGCCGATAGCTCACTCGATAGCCGCCGATCAAGAGATTGATCAGATGCTTGAACACCTCGACAAGATCTTGACCTCCAAAAAAACCTGGGCTCTCGAGCTATACTTGCACTTTGAGGCTTTTCCTCCGAAAAAATCTCCCCATGATTTGATCACCTAAAACTCGTCTCTCGACATTGAAATGACCGTCAAGTACTGATGAAATGTCGCCGGAGATGCCTTCCATTGAAAACCTTCTATTTCACCGCTCAAAGTTCTCATCAATATAACTGACTTTGACTGACAAATTATTGACAAAAACTCCATACTTGACATTGCCCAAAACGGTATTTTACAACATTTTAGCAAGGTTTAGACTTTAAAATGCAAAATGCCTTAATGAAGCAAAAATTTGGTTTGGGTACAACATTTTTCAGATATGTTGTTGAATATTTAATTACGTTAACTATGGAGTTTGCATATCACAATTAATAACCATGAAGGATTTGCTCTTGCAATTTCAAGAAACTGTATATTTCCATGTTCTTTCCCAACTTGACATCTCATGTGAACAAAGTGTACTGTGCATCTTGTAGTTAGTGTATAATATGGTTTGTAGTTAGCGTATAATATGGTTGTATCTATCTATCTATGTATTAATTGCTTGTCAGTTTTCAGGTAGTTATTAGGATTTAGTTGATAGATGGTTGTGTTTTGCTTGGCAACTGCCAGATTTTTTAAATAGACTTTGCATGGTTAGGGAATATGGTTTGATCCTTGGTTGATCATCTCTGGTCTACATTTGTAAGAACTTCATTTGTTTTAAGATATATTTTTATCACTCTATGTGGTATGCATTGTTATTTTTGTTCTTTATTTCAAGTATTAGTTTTATCAGATGGAAGAGTAAACATTGGCACTGTTGCTAGGGAGAAGTTTGGTCTAATTTAAAACTAATACTTCAATTAAAGAATAGAAATAACACATGTTGCTTTGAGTTGTTTTTAGGCATTAACCATTTTATAACATCTCCATTGTCAAGTGTCTCTTGATTGCTTCCATGCAGTATTTCATTGTTAAGCATCTCAAGATTTTTCTACATACATCTGTAATTCCTATTTGACCTTGTTTTTATCCTTTGGTTTAGCTCAGTTTGCTGGTAAAGATAGGATGATGTTTGTTTATATTCTCTCAACTTATATCTACAGGTTTTACCTGCTGTCTAGGATTTTTTTGAATATTGGACAGAAGCATACAATAAGAGCTATCTTTTTATTCTCATGAGCCTTAAGTGTGCCATCCATTTTTCTGAAAGGTATCCTTTCCTTTCCTAGTCAAGCACAGTTTCTATGAGGAAGCTGAATCTGAACTGACCGAGTCCTATTCATCTGAATTAATTAATAAATGTTTCTTTTCACCATATTCTTCTTATGGATATTGAGGTGGACTATTGGTCTTTGATTCTGTTTCTACCTTCTTTTGCTTTTTGCATTTGATAACCCCCCCTTTTAGCAACAGAAACCAAGGTCAAGTAACTCATGGATGCAGGTGTGAATTGTGTGTGAATATAATTGCATTACCGATTTTACAATTCAAGGATTTGCCAATATATTATTTCAAATGCATATATGTGAAAAAATACATAATTCTAATTAGTAATTGAGAGGAAAAGTTGCAAACCATAGTTGACAAGGAAGATCAAGATTCATCATTTTAACATTTCATGGGTAATTGCATGATCATTGGAAATGAAGAGTCATACAATGTTTACTATTGAACCATGAATAATTTTCTTAAAAGAGGGCTTTTATCAGGGACCCTCATCAATGAAATTTGAAAAAGGTACAAAATGTGTGCCTGTGGTCCAAAACCTAGATGCAGCCAATAGCTGATGCTACGTAATTTAAGACAAAAGTTATATCCTAAATAGGATAGGGCTACAGGGTAAGGGACATAATCCAAGAAAAAAAATTCTTTGTACCTTACAGGGCTAGACAAAATAGTCCTACATGCTTGGACTAGACAAGAAGGTAACACATTTGTGGATCTACCAAGCAGATTTGGCAAAAACATTTCATATAGGTGCCTGCCAGTCAAAGGAAATAAGTGGGGGAGGAGGAGAGATCCAACTTTGCCACTTGTGGAGGACCTGCCCATTGGCTGACCTGATACCACCAACTTCTGAGACACTGCTGCACTGTTAGAAACTGTCGCCACCATCCTCCCCCCTTAGTCATCTCTGGCCCTACCCATTGAATGTGACCTCATCCATGCCTATGCTTGCCATGGCCACAACCACACCCTCAACAATCACCATAATGAGAAACAAGAATCATAGGACTTGATGGCCTTTCTTTCCTGTTGCAGAGGCTAGAAAGGTGGCTTCAAGCTTGTTCCATTCCACAATGTCTACTTGGATTGCTAGAACATGATGAACCTTAAAATGGTATCCTCATCCAAACCCCTTTTCATGGAGGTTGCCCAAAGATTGTATAGGCTGGATAGAGAGTTCCAGAATTCACAAGGCCTCTACCTTCCCATTAGGGAGAGCGCTTTGATGGTTGCAGAGACAAATACCCAAGTTTTGGTTCTGCTATAGATACCAAGGAGGAGAAATTAGATTGTGGACTTTAATGAAAATGGGGACCAAGGACAGAACTAGTTATGTGATGGCTAGGCTACTGTTCTCCACCTATAATGACTGCTTAATATCAAAGTTATAGTAATCCCAGGAGAAATTAGATTGTGGACTTTAATGAAAATGGGGGCCAAGGACAGAACTAGTTATGTGATGGCTAGGCTACTGTTCTCCACCTATAAAGACTGCTTGATATCAAAGTTATAGTAATCCATAAAATAGCTCTAGAGGGATTTGAAACTGCATTCAAGACAAGAGAGTCAAGATACTTTAGAGCAAGGTAGTGTGGTCTATGGAGCCTGCTTAGACTTTGGAATTAATATTTTGACCACTTTGCCCGGTGCGGTTTCCCCCCAAATTAATTAACGGGAGGTGCAGGGGGGCAGAGCAAAAATTTATTAAATATATTAAATAATGTAATATTAATGGTCATCTTAGTCGTCTTTAGTTAGTTTAGATAGTTTCTAAATTTGTCTTCAGTCTACGATCTTTTCTTTTAGAAACATCGTCTCTTGTAAATCTATATAAGGAACTTTCGTTCCTCTATTTAATACATTGAATATTTTATCAAGT
>VDFB02041628.1:0-67416 GCA_007258455.2 Sequoia sempervirens
GAGAAAAATCGGTGAGACCCTCTAAATGTCTTACCGACTAGCAACTGTGTTCATAAGATCAAAGTCATTGAGACTTTGGTTCTATCTTGCCGACGGGTTGATTCATATTGGACATCAGGGAGACTCTCAAACTCTTTTCGATAGCGCTAGTCTCACTGATGGTTCTCCTCTCACCGGCGGGTATACATTCGATGTGAGCTCTTGCCGACAGTGTTGGTCTCGCCAAAAGATTTGCTTTTGATATGAACTCTTGGCAATAGTGTTTCTCTCACCGACAGGCTGGTGCATTCGGTATGATCTCCTACCGATGGTTGTAGTCTCGCCACAGGTATGTAACTTCGATGAGAACTCTTGTCGATGGTTTTCCTCTCGCCGACGGGTATGATTTCGATGTGAACTCTTGCCGATAGCACTTGTCTCCCTAACAGCTCTACATGATGAACATCGGTGTAACATAAAGGTTCTATAAGACTCTTAGCGACAGCGATGGTCTTGTTGATAGTTCTGCAATGGACATCGGTGAGAAGTCTTGCCGATAGAGGATATCTTGCCGATGGATTTCTATACGCTGTGAACTCTTAGAGATAGCGAAACTCTTGCTGATAGATCTTCACGAGATGGATATCGTTGTGATGTCTTAGCAATAAAGTGTGTCTGGCCGATGGGTTTGTATTTGATATGACTCTTGCCAATGGTGGTGACTCTTGCCGATAAAGACAGTCGGGCATTTAGGCATCGGGGAGACACGATCTAGTGTCTCACCGACATGCGATTTTGTTTGAATGCTTTGACCGAACGACTGTCTAACGTGGTTTGTTTTGAACCAATGAGCGAAGCGGAAGGAGAACCATTGGCAGTTGGACTATTGCGACCGTTCTTGTGAGGGAGATGAACAGACTGTGAGAGAATGGATTACTCTCTGGCAATGGCGGATGACGATGAACAGTGTGAGATAACGAAGTGTTGCTCGATTGAACATGAATTGATCTGAGTGAATTCATTGGATGTTTTAGAGAGAATTTTTGTATAAGGTTGATCAGTGAATGAGGTTGTTGTAATAATTGACATCAGAAAGTGAAGTTGATCTCTATATGTAATTTTCTTTACTGTAATACAAAGAGGCTTTTCTTGGTGTGGTGAGTTTTTCTCCCGTAAGGGTTTTCCCACGTAAATCTGGTGTCCAATTGCGTATGTTCATTTCTTTTTTCTTTTATTCTTTTCAAGTGTATCTTAATGAACTGTAATTAAAAAATTTAAAGTCACCTTTGCATTCTTCCCTGAGGTTTTGACGTTAGGAGAGTTTTTTCCACACCTAAGCTTTCCTTACAAAGAATACACTATTAAAGTAATTATTTAGGAAATTTATGAACCACAATTAATTTTTCTGCTGCTCTAATGTCCCCTCTCAAAATTAAACTAAAATTAATTGCATTGATTGAGAAAATCAAGTCAAGCTCTCAAATTTCTACATCACCTTTCTTAGCGACCAGGAAACTAAGACATTATATGGCACAAGATAAAAAAGTTTTCTGCACTAAGCATAGGAATGGGCATTGTCAATTCTCCAGACCAGACGATTAACAAGTTGTATAAATGCAAGCATAAGTATGGAGTATAAAGAATTTGTATTCACTATTAAACCTCATAGTACCAGAAATAAAAGACTACATAATGATATAATGTTCTTGATCTTTTTAATGGTCGGGAGCTTTACTTCCTTCACTTGATAACCGTAGCAGTCAATAGTGGATGCATATATGGTTCTTGACCTACTTTTGAAGGCTATATAGAATTTGCAATTTGGAATGAGGTAACTAGTAATTGCAAGGGATATGGTGGCATATTGGTCGTAATAAAAGAAGCATGGGGAAGTAACATTCAATTTGAAAAGATGAACCCAAATAAGTAATACATATGGTTTAAAATCTCAAAGAATAATAAACTCATCATAATTATAGCATGTTATTTTTCCCCAAAATTTATCAAAAAAAATTTCTAGATGGTAAGGACCCTTATGCATCTCTATAAAAAGATATTTTGTCTTTCTCACAATAGGGTAAAGTTCTTCTAGTTGGTGACTTCAATGCAAGGGAAGCTAATGAGCAAGCAAGTAGCTTGGGCAACAAGGAAGATAACAACCCACTTTGGCTAATAGAAGAAGAAAATTAGCTTTGGGCAAGGTGTTCAGCGGATAGAGGGGTTATCAACCACTTTGGTGAAGAGTTACTTGCCTTTTGTGGCATTTTTGATCTAGTTATTTGTAATGGCATGGGAAATTGGATGAACTCTATGAATTTCACATGCAAAACATATAATAGATCTAGTGTTATTGATTATGTTATTTTCTCGCAAAGCCTAGTTTGCAGAATAATGGAGGTTGTGATTGAGGAATTCTAGGACTTAAAATCTGATCATAATCCAAATTGTCTTTTTCTATCTTGCCCCAAAACATACCAGTTTATGAAATGGGAACAACCTGCTCATCAAACTCACAAAAAGGGTAAAATTATCTTAACCCAAGAAAATTGCAATACATTTAAGAAAACTCTAAGGAAAATAATGCATCAAGAAAGGAAACAACCGCAAGGTCTAAAAATTCATCAGCTAACACACAAAGTTCAAGAAGCTATGGAGGGTTGTAAAAGAGAAAAGAATAAAAAGAAACAAATCAGTTCCTAACAAATGTTTGGCTTGATGAGGAGTGTAAAGCCGCAAGGACAGCCAACAAGCAACTAGGTAAAGAAAAGGAGAACACAAGGTTACACAAGCAAATGGTAAAAGCAAAATCAATTGGGTTCATGAATGTTAGGCGAGAAAAATTGTTATACCTTGGGAAGAACAACCCAAAGCTTTTTTGGAGGGAGCTTCAATCAAAGAAAGAGGAAACAAAGAATAGCATCACCTCCACTCAATGGTTTGAGTATTCAAAACACTTGTATGAGCAAGATTCAGGGATTGAAGATCCTCCAAGGGTAAAGATGACAACAAAGCTTTTCACATTGCAAGAGGTTAAAGATGGTATCAAGAAGCTAAGGGCAGGAAAGGCTAGAAACATGGTTGAGCTTCAGGCTGAATATCTAAAATGGGGAATGGAAATCATAGCTCCTCACATTATGAATATTTTCAACAACATCATCCAACATATGTTTCCAATTGATTGGATCACCAACTTAGCCATACCTCTATTTAAGAGTGGGGATGTTAACAATCCATCCAATTACTGAACCATCATGATCAACCCTTTGTTTGCAAAGTTGTTTGGCAACATGGTTGAACAAAAAATCAACAAATGGACAAAATTTTAAAATAAGAGAGCAAAAGGACAAGCAGGTTTCAAACCAAAACACTCAACAATTGATCATGGCATCACTTTGAGACATATCATTAAAAATATTGGGGTGAGAAAGAGGAATTTTTTTGTTGTTTTATCGATTTCAAGAAGGCTTTTGACATTGTTCTTAGACAAGTTATAGGACAAAATGAAAGATCTTGATATTCATGAGCATTTTAGAGCAGTTTTTCATAGACTTTATGAAGAGGTTAGGGTAAAATCAGACCTCAGACGGGTACTTCATAAAGCTTTAGGAGAAACATTGGGGTTAAACAAGGCTGCCCTTTATCTCCTATTATCTTCAGCCTTTATATCAACAAACTTGAGGAGTGGTTGAATTTGAAGGGTGGGGAAGGGGCTTCTTTAGGAAAGTATGTTGTTAGGCTTCTTTTGTATGGGAACGATCTTATTTTAATCGCTACATCTGCTCAAGGGTTGCAAGCGTATTTGGCTGCACTTGAGCATTTTTGCAAAGACGTGGGTATGCAAGTTAATATTAGTAAGACCAAGATCATGATCTTCTCCAAGAAAAGGAAAAAGAATCTATTCGACTTCTATTTTGAAGGTATTATCCTTGAGGAAGTAACAAAGTATAAATACCTAGGAATTGATTTCAACAATAAGCTTAGTTGGGAAACTTGCAAAAGGAAATGAACTTTGGGAGGCTAGAGAGCATTTTTTTCTCTTCAAAACGGATGCAAAGAGACAAAGTTATGGGATTGGAAAACTATTCAAATACTGTTTGGGTTGTTAGTTATTCTAGTGGTTCTTTATGGTTGTGAAATTTGGGCTAGTAGTACCTCTGACATCAGGTGAACATAGATAGAGAGAATTCAAAAACGCTTGATCACAAGCAAATTCAAACTAAAAGTTTCAATTTCTTATGAAATACTTCTAGCTGAAACAGGGGCAATTCTTATTGAGGCCATCGCTATGGTGAGTCTTTTGAGATATTTGAAAAAAGTTGAACAGATGGCCCAATGTTGTTTTCAAAGATGTTTTAGGTGAAAGAAAGAAGACGTGGGTGAAGCAAAATTGTAAGTGGATGAACAAGTGGCTTGAATGTGTGTCCTAGTAATAATAGTAAAGAAATAAAGATGTATGTGGTTGAGAAATTTCACAAGGTTATGTGGACAAAGGTGGTTGGGAGAAAGAAAAAGTATTATCTTGAAGAATTTAACCCCAACATGAAACATCAACAAAAGACATATATAGAAGCCAAAGATTCTCATTGCTTAGTTGAGGACTAACTCACATCATCTTCTATGTGAAACAACGAGGTGGAAAAGGCCAAAAGAAAATTAGGAAGAGAGGGTTTGTATCTTGTGTACAACAAGGAAGATGGAAACTAAAAAACATTTTATCTTAGATTGCAAAGCATTTAGTGACATTAGAAATAACTACATGAGTGATTTAGCAGCAGCTACTTTTCAAAATTTATTTAGCATGGAATGGGTGAAGAGAATGGGAGAGCTCATTAGGAGATCAACACTTCACAATGCTAAAATAGTAGGGTCTACTATCTCATAGATTTTCTTTGACCTTTAAAAGTCATTGTCATCTTCTTCTCCCATTTGACTTGCCAACGGTTTAATCACAAGATAAATGGCTCCACACATGGTAAATCTGCATAGGAGGCATCTTGAGGTTTATTGCAGGTATTTGGTGCTTGTAACGACACGTCCTTGAGTTCTCGCGTGCCTCATTTGCTCATATATTGACGCACGGAAAGTCAATCAACACAATAGGCTGGAAACGGCTATCTAGCCCCTTAGATGCAACGGGGACATAGATGATCATACATCATAACTGCATAAACTGCAGTCTGCCAATCATATTATATCTTTGAAAAAAAAAATTATTAAAAAAATGCATGCATCCACGGGGATGGATAGCCATTCCCCAATGGGCTGATGTCATTACTATTCTCGGGCGTGTGATATACCTTATAAATATCACTTTATACTTGGTCGGCTCATCCCTATTGTCAGGCTGAAGGTGGAGTTATGCATTACTTTAAACTTTGTCGGCTCTTCCCTATCGCAAGCTTCTGCATTGTTCCATCAACACATTGGATGGTTTCAAAACTTTGACACCACCTCCTATGAATGTAGGAGCTCTCATTATTATAGTCTTCTTTAGATAGCACACATGCCCTTTGTAAAGGTTGGGCCTGTGAAAGGAGGCATGCGCCTACATGGTAGAATAAATAATGGGGCTTATGGAGACAATCAGACCATTGGGACCCCTCCTTGTTTACATACCAATGCACTGCCACTTAGAAAGTCTGACAACAACTCCATCAAAATGCCTGCCACATGCAAATGCATTGCAGCTATAATAGATCGAACATAAACAACAACATTATAACACATTCCACACATTGGGCCGGGAGGAAGGTATAACTATATACCACCACCACATCCTCACATAACAAGCTACTCCCATAAACTTTGACTTGTGTTAAATGCCGATAAATCAAAATCCTTATTCCATAATTGCAAAGATGCGGGCCAAGCTACCAAGGAGAGGACGTGGTTATTACATAACTAGCATACATATATTAAATATATATATATAAAAAACGTGAGAGTTATTCTATTCGAGGTGTCTATTTTCATCATTAAGGCTATCTTTAATTAAATTTCATAATGTGAGTATTACATTCGCTTATGTTCTTAAGACATCAAAACTGCAACAGTAATGGAGCACATAATCACCCATCTTGTACAGTAAAAACCTCAAAAATACCTCACACAAAATTACAAAATATCAGTCCAAACGAATATCCTCACAAGTTGAAATAAAGCTCAATGACAATTTAAGATCCCTTTTTCTATTTAGTCAAAGATTTCAATAGATTTGACTCCAGGCTAAGGTTGAGGCTGCTTCAGCACTGTCACAGTGAGCACTCCATTTTCCATGCCCGCTTTCACTTCATCCACCTTCGCATTCTCAAGTAGCCTGAAATGCCTCAGGAATCTACCTCACAAGCGTTCAATACGGTGATATTTCTCATTCTTCTTCTCTTCTTTTTTGTTGTGTTCTCTGCTTATCTGAAGAATCTAGTCGTCTTCCACTTCTATTTTCACTTCCTCTTTCTTCAATCCTAAAAGAAGTCACACCTTCCATTTTAATCTCTCTCAAAACAAATGAAAATTTTCTACAGGAAAAACAAAGAATTGTTAGTTGAAAATCATAAATTAATAAATATCAGGAAGGTCGGCCTTGAAAATGTGGGCATTAGGGGTTTCCTTCCAATCGATCTGTGTATTGGCTATAGCGGTTGCATCCCTTGCGAAATCCATGGAGGGCCTTGCTATGTCCCTGAAAATTGAGGAATCAAAAACTTGAAAATGATCCCACACTTCCAGCGAAAATGGATCGTACATAGTGGAGGATCTCCTGCCCCAAAGATTTGGAATAATAGACATTTGTTAACACTGCACAATGAAAGCTCTATAAATTGAAGTTTATGCTTACAATGTTTAATGATGGACAAGTTTTAGATTGCACATATATATAATGCTAAAAGGTTGTGGTGAAGGCAGAGTAGTTCTAGATGTTTCCGAAGCCACCATACTAAAAATAACAACTTTAAAACAGCTTTAAAAACAAAGCAAAATAGTAAAAAAACTTTAGAAGACCAAACGCTTGAACGACAATTTGTTGATCACTATTACCACCACTTGCACGTCAAATTCAACTTGATTAATTTTTCCTTACAGATATTTTTGGATGCCACTGTAGACGCCTCTCGGCGTAAAGAAGGTTATGTTGGGTTGAAAGGAGGAGGCTTGACCCCAAGCTCGACCTACATTAAAAAGTCTATATCAAAATATATACACATATGGATTTATGAATCCAAGATCATTGAGGCATGAAAGTAATACATGGGGTAAATATGTGAATCATTATAATCTAACATCTAGACATAAGATAAATTTTCAAACTTATGCAGATGTACTAACACAACTTATGGCTAGCATAATTCATAATTAAGTTGTATACTCATGTATATAGTGTTATATAGGTAGTTCAATCTACTTGGATGCTATCCAGGGCATAAGTATGGTATATATAAGAGGTAGTGAGTAGTAGTTGATCATCTTATTTTGAATTCTATTTCTTGTTGAATACTTTTGGAAGTTTGCCCATTCTAAAAAATTTATTATTATCAAGTATTTACAAGTATTTCTATTATATTTCTAAGTATTATTGTTGCATTCTTCTATTGTGAAAATTATTGTACTGCAACACCTACAAGATATTTAAGAATTCAAGATAGTGCCTAGAGTCATTGTTGATAAGCTTGTTCACTTGAGAGGTGAATGGGTTCTCCTAGGTCAAAACCCTTAGTGAACCAAATTAATGGTAATAAAAAAATATCAAAGACATATTCATTTAGAAACATGTAGATGACCTATACAATGAAGAACATGTTTGATGCCATCAAGAGGCACTTTGAAGTCTCAAGGATAACTTGGCAATGCCACATAATAAAATGAAGTAGCAATTTGATCGATATAGTTGTGAAATGACCGTTAAAGTAGGAGACTAGGTCTTTGGGCAATTAAAACCAGTAAGAAGATGCCAATAAAACACATAAGAAGGATGACAATCTTGCACTCAAGTAATATGGCCCATATAAGGCTTAACAAAGGATTGTAAGTGTGACATACAAATTTTAGTTACCCAAGTTAACAATAATACATTTAATCTTCCATGTTATCTACTTGAAGAAGGTTATCGAACAAAGAGTTTCAACCCATATTGATGTTGAAAAATGAGGTGTTTTCTTAGCTTAATACTCTGTAAAACTTTAATATTGCTGTTCTAAGTAAGTCTTTTCTTTGTTACATAAATTCTTTGTGGATGATTATCTTGATTAATCCATTTTACTATTGTAGAATGTAGAGATAATTATTTAGAAGAACTAGACAGATAATAGAAGGATCACACAAGATATACCGTGGAGAAACCCTTTCGGGAAAAAACTCCACCAAGAATTATTCTATTATTCAAACTCTGAATTACAATAGCTCCAATTCTTGCTTGAGAATGCTTCTTCTGTCTTCACAATCTTCTTCACACCTGCAATAACCAATCTCAAACTCTATTCAACTTGAATGAGATATATAGACAATATGCAACCTTGTAATCTCCAAATGGTGATAATTACAATGCATAAGCACAAGCCCTTGAAAAGGTACGCCATATTCCTTCAAGTAGAGTTCTTCAGTGAAGACTAAAGCTTACAGCATGTGCATCATGCATTTGGGTGTCCCAAACTGAAGCTACAACTTCTCCTTCACTTCGGTGATAATTCCAAAGCTATTCCTCAAAGATGGCGCCCACAATTAAAGCTACTTAACTGAGCCATCAAAAATATCTTATCATGCATTGGAGTTAATTCCAATAAAGCATCTTGGGTGCCCAAGTTAGCTTCAAGTGCTTTATTGTTAACTGAAACATTTACTCAACACCATTCCCAAAGAATGGTCATCCCTTGTTAACTGGAGGTAGTCCCTGTTATCTGTCATACAACTCAATGTTATTAGCCATGCATTACAAGTTAACTGAAGCTAACTACATGCAACTCAAAATAACCAACATGCATGCAACATGCACTTGCATGCAAGAAGATAACCGAATCGAATCAACTGAATCAACTTAACTTAATCAACTTAATCAACTTCAAGCATGCAAACATCAAATCCTAACTTCTAGGATCTTTACATGCATTCAGAATGTTAACTATTTCATAGTTAATCACACAAGGTGAGTTTCACCTTACCATGTGTGCACCCACATGCTCCTATTATTTAGGAATAAATATAAATGTCAATTTCATGATTTATTTCATCCAAATATTAACTCTCATCCTAATCTTAGTGTTGTTGAACATTCCAAGAATCTAGGAGATACATGAAATAATTAATGTTTAGGATTTGCAATTAAATGGCATCCTATTTCCAACAATTGAGTTACTAGAGCTTGATGAGGGAAGCATAATTATTTTGGAACCTAAGGTAATCCTTCATACATGCACTATAAGAGGTTGTATTTGATGGTGATCACAAAGTATTTGACCAAGTGAAAGAATTCTCAAGTTGATTTTATGTAGAAAAATAAAGATTACATGCAAAATAATTCATTAAATTGATCTACAACGAGGGTGATGTTTCTTTGAAGAGTGGATGCATGTTATACCCTTAACCCATTAATTATATGGGATATGTGTTGTTGACTTGTGGCTAGCATAACCCTTACTGAAGTTATATAGTCTTATATAGGCAGTTTGGTTGGCCTAGGTGGCATTCAAGGCATAAATATGACATATATAAGAGGTAGTGAGTATTAGTTGATCATCTTATTCTGAATTCTATTTTTGTTGAAGACTTTTAGAGATTCACATCCATGAAGTAACTTATTGTTATCAAGTATTCCTATTATATTTCTAAGTATTTATTATTACATTCTCTTATTAATTGTGTAAGTTATTTTATTACAAGACCTTTTAGATATTTGAGAAGTCAAGATGGTGTCCAAAGGCATTGTTGATGAGATTGGCAACTTGATAGGTAAATGGGTTCTCCAAGGTCAAACCTAGTGATGAACCAAATTAATGGTAATGAAATATATTTTACATTTTCATTCACAAACATATAGACAGCCTATATGATGAAGAACGCATTCAACACAAAAAGGAGGTACTCTCTAGTCATAGGTAGAAACTAGCAATGCCATTGAACATAATAAAGCAACAAGCTGATTAACATGACATTGAAAGGACCCTTGAAGGGGGAGATTGGATCTTTGTGTGACTATAACCACATATATAGATTTCAATTAAACAACAAAAGAAGGATACCAAGTATGCACCCAAGTATCATGGCCCTTATAAGTTTTTCTAAAGGATTGAAAATGTGGCATACAAATTGGAGTTACTCGAGTCAACAAAATACATTTGACTTTCCATGTTCTTACTTAAAGAAGGTTATTAAACAAAGAGCTTTAGTGTATATTGAATTCCTAGATTTTGATGAGGAAGATAATTTGATTTTGTAACCTAAGGAAATCCTTCAAACATACAATAAGATATTGTAGACGAGAGGGATCACGAAGTATTTGATCAAGTGGAAGAATTCTCCAATTAAAGATGGTACATGGAAAATTGAATATTTTATGGAAAATCATCCACATTTGATCCAAGTTGAGGACAACACTTCTTTGAAGAGGTGGAAACTTATGCCCTTAACCTATTAATTATATTGGGATATGTGTAATTGACTTGTGGTTAGTATAATCCTTGATTCAATTATATATTCATTTTATAATCTTATATAGGCAATCTAGTTAGCTTGGGTGGTATCCAAGGCATAAATATTGTATATATAGGAGGTAGTGAGTAGTATTTGGTCATTTTATTTCAAATTATATTTCTTGTTGAGGAATTTTGGAGGTTTTTCCCCTTGAAGTAGCTTATTATTATCAAGCATTTGCATGTATTTCTATTATATTTCTAAGTATTTATTGTTGCATTCTTCTATTATATGAGTTATTTCATTACAAGACCTACTAGATATTTGAGAAGTCAAGATGGTGTCTCGAGACATTATTGATGAGCTTTCCAATTGATAGGTGAATGAATTCTCCTAGGTCAAAACCCTTGGTGAGCCACATTAATTGTGATGAGAAATATCAAATACATTCATTCACAAACATGTAGATGGCCTATATCATGATAATGTAAATTTTATTTCTTCATAATCCCTTTATAATTGAAGTGTGCTCTAATGATACTTTCTTATCAATTCCTCTTATTTCCACGTCGTGTATTTAAATCTATAATGAATGTCTTTAAATACTATGACACAATAACATATTGCATATATGTGTTAAGTTGGCTCATAACAACTAGTGAAAGGGCATATAAACTTTTATTTTTTGATTTAATATCTTCAATTTTGGAGGTCATTTCTATGTTCCTTGAGATTGACCTTGGCGAATCCCACATTTCATTGTAATGAACTGTAAATATAAATTGTGTATTTTGAGGTAAGGAGCAAATATATGGGAATTAGTGCAAATGGGATGATGAGTCCATGAGCCAACCCTAATGCAAGAGTATGCAACTCATTGATATGTTATTTCATTTAAACATTCTCATCAAGGTGTGTACAAAGTTAAATGGGAATTAGCATATACATGCAAATTTCACCGATACAAAAGCATAATGGCAATTTGCATACCCATGCCATTTTTACCATTTACTTTTGTGTACATAGAATGTCTCACTTGTGTAATAACATATCAAAAAATGGCATACACATTCTTATTCTTTGTTCAAGTCATGGATCGATCTCTACCACCTTTATTTATCATTGCTTACACTTATCCATATACATTAAGCAATTACTCATCATTATTACACCGTAAATCACACTTACTTTTCATACATTCTATGTACCTTGAAATTACCTTTTTAGCCCTAAGGTTCATTTTTGAGTGCTTAGTATTGACTTGGTTCAATCATGTGGTGCATGAGAATGAACCTAAAATTTAAAATTTAAAATTACAACTTCCACATCCCCTTCTACTAGTTGTTGTGGGCTGACACACATTTTGCACAACATGTTTCTATTTCATGGTATTTGAAGGCATTCAATGTGCATTTATTTCATCTAGAATCTAGGACATCGAGGAGAATAATTAGAACACAATTTATTTTTTAATAGAATTGGAGAAATGCATATAATGGATAAAATTACAAACTTGTGTTGTTGGCATCTGGCTTTGGGAGATTGTTTATGGCTTCTAAGAGTGTTGTCATTGATGGCAACTGAAGTCATTATCTTGGTTTGCAGATCAGGATCTACTTACACCGGCAGAAACTGTAGTAGGCAGTGTGTTACCAGCAGAAAGTATGAAGAACAGGGTATCCGGTCAGCTAGTCGATCTGTATGCTTCACCAGATCACCATTTTGTGTTGTGGACCTCCAGGAAAGGTTGTTAAGCATGTTTGTCACCTTATTGGTAAGTTTTTTGGTGTTGCAACAATCGGTGTACAAGTTAAGAGATTCATTAGAATGATTTATTGTTTATTTTCTCATTATGGCCGACCTGGTGTATATAGCGTGTCGTAAATGTATAAGGAGTAGTTGTTTTAATATTTCTTGTGTTGGGAATTTTGATTTGGGTCCTAGCTATAGTCTAGCTGGCTTGTGTGGGTGTGCATTAATTTTAATTGGTGATTTCAGTCGACTATTGGAGAATACTTCATGTTTTATTGAAGTCGACTTAATTGATTAAAATCTTTGCTAGCGGATATATATATGAGATCGGTAATTCATTTTTGTAAGTGTGCATGATGTTGTAAGAAGGTGTATGTGTGAAAAAGTTCATAGTAGTTGTATGAGCGTACATCAGAAGATCTATTGAGTGAATTTTTGGTTGTGCAGCAGAAGGGTTGTTGTAGCAGAGCATAGCAAAGCAAAAGTGTGAATTGGACAGAAGGTCCAGAATCTATTTTATGAGCTTCACCGGAACTGAATCCAGGAATTTGTAGATGCTATCTTCTCAATTCAATTTTTTTGTAATCACAAACATTTTGTAAGGAAATGAGCCTTTCTTATTTTGAGCAGTGAGCTCTAGGCAGTGTGCCTGAATGCAAGTGCATTCTCTTTTTGTTTATACTTTTAATAGGCTATAATATTGTGGACTAACCTCCACCGTGGTTTTTCCCCTAACAGGGTTTCCACATAAAAATATTGGTGTTATGGTGTCTTGATCATCTTTTTTATGTGTTTGCATCTTTGTTTTTGTTCATGTGCTAAAAATGATTTAAGATCTGAATTGAAAGTCAAAATTGTTGAACATTGATTCACCCCCCCTCTCAATGTTCCCTAAGTCCAACAATTGGTATCAGAGCAGGTTCCTCTTTAGAAGTTTAGCAGCTTGAGGTGGATCTTGGATTACAATGGACTCTAGTGGTCTTCAATAGCAGCTTATGGTGGCACTTGATGATCTTGATCAGTCTAAAGCAGAAGTCATGGAATTAAGAGAAAATCTTGTGGATGCTGAGAAATTCATTCAATCACTGAAGGATAAAATCAATGAGTCAAGAGAAAAGAGGAAGGAACTTTGTGATTAGCTAAAGTAGAAAAAAATAAAAACTTGGAAGATGTTCACTTGAATCAAACTCTAAAAGAGATAACTGAAGAATGTGAAAAACTTGCTAGAAATAATGCTACTCTGAAGCTTGAGATGGAATCTATGGAAATGAAGTTAACTAAAGAGATTGAAGAAAGAGAGAAGAATGAGGAGAATATGGGTTAGTCCTTGAAATAAAAATATGAAGAATGCAACAGAGTTAATAGTGGATTCATTCAGTTGGAGATTGAACTGCAACAATCCAGAAACAATGAACAAGAGCTTGAGAGACAGATAGTTATTATGAGATGAGCTTGCTACTGCAAATGAGTTTAAGGAGAAGTTCAGAATCAATTCTTCTAAGCTTGATGAGATGACTAAAGGACAAAAGGATGCAAATGATAAGCAAGATCTTGGCTATGTGAAAGATGAGAGCTCTGGATTTGAACAAAAGGACTCTGAAAAGAGAACTCAAAAGAACAAAGGTAGAGGACATCCAATAAGGCAACCCAATGCTCAGAAGTTTAATGGTTACTACTTTGTTTTTAATAAATTTGGACATATGGCTTCTCAGTGTAGAAGTAAGATAAATTCTAGCAGTCCATCAATTTTTGGTCAGTGTTTCAATTGCAAAAAATTTGGTCATAAGTCATTAGAATGCAGAAGTATGTCTGTCAGTATAAGGAACATTAAATGCTACACCTGTGGAAGATTTGGGCATGTTGCTAATCAATGCATATCAAAGGGAAACCGCTGGAATGAATGGCTCAAACAAAGAAATCCAATATGCTACTATTGCAACAGATTTGGTCACATTGCAATATTCTGTAGGAACAAAAACATGGATAGAAGAGGTCTGATATACAGAGGAATAAATTCATAGAAAGATGACAAAGGAAAAGGAAAAGTGTTTGTGGAAGAGGTAAGAGATCAGATGAAGAAAACGTGGGTAAAGAAGAGTGAATCTGATGAAGGAAATAAGCCTGTACCAGAAGCAGCTTCTGGTAATTCATCCGGCAATTGATCTCAGGCCTTTGGCCTAGGGGGAGTTTTTCAAGAAAAATAATTTGATCCCCTGTCGGTAGCTAGCACCAGAATGCAGGAAATTGTCAGTAGTTGTGGTAGATGTTTTCAAATGCATCAGTGATCGCTTTTGCAAGAGTATGAAAAGTAGAAGGTCCACAGATGAATTTTTCTCTTGTTGTCTGAGAAAACAGAGTTACCGAAACTCCTAGGGAAAAGTATTTAATGCAAAAAAAAGGTTAGGTGTACAAAGTTATAAAAGGGGATTTGGAACCCTCATTTATCACCTTGCATCGAAGAAGATCAGAAGGAGAGCTCTTGCAGCAAAATCTCGAAGAAGTCAAGAAAATTCAGCGACGAATTCATCAGGTACTCCATTCATTTGTAAAATTTCTAAATTGTGCTCCGTAGAAAAAACTTGCTTGATATGGAAAATGAAGCAAAGCAAAGGAACGGTAACTTTGGATGAATATAGTAGTCGAAAGATTAGGGATGTAAGGAATTTGTTTCCATTCGGTGAATTGAAGTGGCTTGAAGTTGCGAAACATAAGAATCTGGACATCTGGAATGAGTTTCCTTATTTCGCCAATACGGAAGTGGTTTGGTTTATCTTGAATAGATTGGATGATGATATCCTTACTCTGGATAAACCCTATCAAATTTCAAAGGATGTAATCAGAAGTCTGATAGGATTATGCAATATTGGAGATGTCACGAAAAAGAAGTCGATTCGGAATGTTGAAGTTGAAGCCCTAACCGGTGTAAAAGATCAGAGGGCTCTGGTAATTACAACGATCAAAGATCCATTGACAAGGTACATTGCATATGGGATTTCGTACAAAATTTTCTTCAAAAATAGGGAAGGAGCAACCTCTGCAAGTGCAGTCTACATTGCGCACAAAATGATAATGGAAGATGAAGACTTTGATCTGTGTGGATTGTTGAAGGATCAATTGATGGAAAATGTGCAATTGACGAAGTATATAGATTACTCTTTTAGGTTTGGTACCCTAGTTATATGCATTATGATATATTTTCTGAATTGCTTACCTCTGAATGATAATATGCTATGGAAGGAAAATATATTAGTTTTTAAGCAAATCTTTGAGCATTTCAACACTCTTGAAAATGATGAACAAGTTTATGAAAACTTCTTTAGGAAGTTGTTAGGAAATTTTGAAGTAGGTGGTGTTCCACTCCCAATAAAAGTAGTTGAAGTTGGATCTTCTTCTAGTAAGGCGGAGAAAAAGAAGAAAAGAGAAAGAGCGTTAGTTGATGACACTCCTCCGGCACCTAAGTCAACAAAAGTTGAGGGAAAAGGTAAAGATCAGATGGTTGTGGATATAATCGATGAAGATTTTGATGAATACACACCAAGAGATGAACCGAAACTAGTTGAACCAGATGTGATAATAGTAGAAGAAAGCGATGAAGAAGGTGCTTTATTCAAAGAAAAAATACTACAGATTGTTCAGGAAGATGGAATGCAAAAGATAGGTGACATATGGATAAATGGACCATCATATGAATAGGACTTCATTGAGGACACTCTAGGAAAATACTTTGTGGACAATAACATTGAATTGGAGAGTTTGCAGAATGTACTTCCAAAAGAATTAATTGAATGTATCAGGGAAGCTATGGCCTCTGTAATCAGGACAGGAAAGAAGAAGAAATAATCTTACATTTGAAGGAGCAGTTTAGGCTATCTCTCGTCAAACTAAAAAAGAAAATGAATGTGTTAAGACAATACATTGACTCAGCAAATAAGATCTACAATTATTGTCTTAGGTGGCCTCATGTGGTTGGTAAATACAAGGACAAGTTGGAGCAAATTGAGAATGAGTCGATCAAAATTGGTCAGGATTACAGTATGTTTCAGGACCAGGATGGAGCAGTTAAGAAGAAAATTCATGAGTTACAGGTTGAGCATGCAAAGGTTCACTTTACCAGAAACACTCTTATGGATACTTTCTGGAAAGTGAAGGATCAAACCAAATGCAAACTGGAGCAAATGATTGAAGTTCTGAAGAAAGGAGAAAAGCTAGAAGAATTCATTACCATTCTTGAATCCCTTGTCCAGGTTATCAACAGGACATCAAAAAACAATAGTTTGATAATAATGATTGGGATTGCAATAGATGCTTGGAAGAAATTTCTTTCGGAGATGAAAGATAAGTATAAAACAATTTTTTGATTTGTGTGGCAGTTGTAATTCTTCAAATTTTGATCAATTTTTGCATCAACAAAGGGGGAGAGAGTGCAGTAGGAGGGAGAGCAGCAAAAAATTTGTCATTGATGTCAAAGGGGGAGAGAATGCAGTGAAAAATGCCTTGACATCTAAAGGGGGAGCAATTTTTTTATGAGTTTTGAAGTTTTGAGTTTTGGTTTCGACACTTAGTCATTTTTCACTAAGTGTTGCCATCAATGCCAAGGGGGAGATTGTTGGAATATGGCTTTGGGAGATTGTTTATGGCTTCTAGTGTTGCCATTGATGGCAACTGAAGTCATTATCTCGGTCCGCAGATCAAGATCTACTTACACCGGCAGAAATTGTAGTAGGCAGTGTGTTACCGGCAGAAAGTATGAAGAACAGGGTATCCGGTCAGCTAGTCAATCTGTATGCTTCACCGGATCACCATTTTGTGGTGTGGACCTCCAAGAAAGGTTGTTAAGAATGTATGTCACCTTACTGGTAATTTTTGTGGTGTTGCAGCAATTGGTGTACGAGTTAAGAGATTTGATAGAATGATTTATTGTTTATTTTCTCATTATGGCCGACCTGGTGTATATAGTGTGTCGCGGATGTATAAGGAGTAGTTGTTTTAATATTTATTGTGTTAGGAATTTTGATTTGGGTCCCAGCTATAGTCTAGCTGGCTTGTGTGGGTGTGCATTAATTTTAATTGGTGATTTGAGCCTACTGTTGGAGAATATTTCATGTTTTATTGAAGCCGACTTAAGTGATTAAAATCTTTGCTAGCAGATATATATATGAGATCGGTAATTCATTTTTGTAAGTGTGCATGATGTTGTAAGAAGGTGTGTGTGTGAAAAATTTTGGAGTAGTTGTATGAGCGTACATTAGAAGATTTGTTGAGTGAATTTTTGGTTGTACAGCACAAGGGTTGTTGTAGCAAAGCAGAGCAAAGCAGAAGTGTGAATTGGACAGAAGGTCCAGAATCTGTTTTATGAGCTTCACCAAAACTGAATCTAGGCATTTGTAGATGTTATCTTCTCAGTTCACTTTTGTTGTAATCACAAACATCTTGTAAGGAAGTGAGCCTTTCTTATTTTGAGCAGTGAACTCTAGGTAGTGTGCCTGAATGCAAGTGCATTCCCTTTTTGTTTATACTTTTAACAGGGTATAATATTGTGGACTAACCTCCACCGTGGTTTTTCCCCTAACAGGGTTCCACGTAAAAATATTGGTGTTATGGTTTCTTGATCATCTTGTTTATGTTTTTGCATCTTTGTTTCTGTTCATGTGCTAAAAATGATTTAAGATCTGAATTGAAAGTCAAAATTGTTGAACACTGATTCACCCCCCCCTCTCAGTGTTCCCTAAGTCCAACATGTGTCACACTTTTATAAAAAAGAATCGATCAATACAAACAAAAATTTTCAACTTCGACCACATAAAAGTGGCCTTCATGTTTTGTCTTTCAAAATGATGTAAACTAATGAAATATAGAACTCTTGATGAAGTTTATGTTTGTAGTTTTTTTTATATATTTAAAAAATAAAAATAAAAGTAGATTTTGAGTAGCTAAAAATTTTTAGGAAAACATGACGTCGAGTTGACGTCACAAGAGAAAGAGAACAATTTTATGTTTTCCTAAAAAAATTTCCCAAATAGATAACTCAATATCTAGTGCATGGAAAAAAATTGATGCATATTTTTCTTGTAATAACATTTTAAAGTCAAACTTACCAGAATTTGATAGTTTTCATTTGATGTCAAATTTTTTCTATTTTTTTTTATCTTTTTGCAAAACATAAATTATACCCTTCTGGAGTGAATTCTCTCCTCAAGTGCACCATATATGTTTCAAAATATTTTAATGTGTTTTAGTGTTTTTTAATTTCTAATCAACCTCATTTTTTATTATACCAACCTACTTGTAGTATTTTAAAATATATATAATTATTCTAATATAAAAAAAAACTATATATTTGGATTGTCGATTCCGAGCTCTACAAAATGGTATTTTTAGTTCTTTGAAAAAATCCATTATGAATAAAGAAATATTCAGTTCAAGTGGAAAGTTTTAGAAAATTTTGTGAAAGGTTGATGTGGCTACCAGTAAGGATGCCACATAGATAGTTTTGGTCAAAACCTTTTCTATTGATAGATTTTTGGTTGAAAATGTTTCGGGCGAAACTTATTAGACCAAAAACTTATTGGTTGAAAGGGTGTTGGCTGGAAGTCTTCTAACCGAAAACCCTCATATAAATAATTTTTAATTTTTTCAATTCAAGCATATAGAGAAAATACACGAAAGAAGTTATTTCAGCAAGAGAAGCTATAGATTTTAAGTTACAATGATTTTCAAATTGTCATTGATTATTTTAAAGGTTTACATGAGATTGTGAGATTATTTACTCATTTTATGGTTTTTGAATGTATATTTAAGTCCTTATACCTACCTGTCTCCCCCTCCCACCCTATCTCCTCTCTCTCTCCTTCCCTCCTCTCTCTCTCTGAATCTATCTCCCCCTCCCACCCTATCTCCTCTCTCTCCTTCCCTCCTCTCTCTTAATCTCTCTCCCCCTCCCCCTCTCTCCCTCCCTCTCTCCTTCTAGGTCTACCTCTTGTGCTTCCTCTCTTCTTCCATTATATGTATATGTTTATAATATGTTTTTCATCATCATTTAGATTGAACTTCATATTTGCACATGATGGTAACACTCACTTCTTTCTTATATTTCTGAGCATCTCCATTATTTCTTATAATTATATTAGTTCTCTATCTTTGCTTCTTTATTTTCCATTCTTATTTACTTGAACCTATTGGTGAACATCACATCCTTTTATCTAACCATATGCACACTCTAGGTAGCATTACATTCTTGCAGAGCTAGTATTTTTATGCTCATAGATTGGTTAAATTTTATTTCCTTTAAACCTAGATATACAAAGACTAAGTGCACATGTACTAAAATCCATTATTCCTCACTTTATTGAAAAGTCATGGAAGAAAATTTAGGCTAAACTAGGTTTTATTTAAATAGTTAGATTAGGTTTAGTTTTTGGAATTTACATGTACCTTCCTATTAGTTTCTAGCATATTTTTAGTATGTTTCTATCTCTTAATATGTAGAAAAAGTAATTTCTAGAAAATAAATTTCATTTTAACAATCCCACAACATAGAAAATTTCAATGAAAATGTGAGTGCAAATTAACATCAAAGATTATGAGTTGTTCATGTAATTCATAGGTTCCCTGTCCTCTCCTAATTTTTATATTGTAGTTATTTTTCTAATTTTATCTCTATATATTTATTTATTTTAATATCTCATTCTCAACTCAATATTTTTCTTAATAAAATGTGTTTTAATTAAGTAAATTAAACATTTGACAAGGTTGAAGTGAAGGCTATTATTTGGTGTCATAAAATAGCAAAGATTTTTTTTATTATATTAGTCCTAAATCTTACATTAAGAAATTAGTTATGAGTCAATTTTTCTTTAAAGGAAGCTAACAATATAAACCATTCAATACCATAAATTCATAATAAGGAGCCTTCCATAAGCTATGGAACACTCTCTCTCTCTCTCCTTATATACCCCTCTATCTCTCATCTCTCCTTATAGACCCCTCTCTCATCTCTCCTTCTACCATAGTGCTACCCTCTCTCTCTCCTTAGATACCTCTCTCTCTTCTCTCCCTCTCTTTCTCTCCCTCTCTCAAGTTCTACCTTGGGGGAATGACCATAGTGCTACCATCTCTCTCTCAGTTGTTTTTTAAAGTTTTTCATAGATCTATCTCTAGATAAAAATAGAAAAGGTTAAATTTTTTGATTAATTCTTTTATATATATATATATATAGTCCAAATGATCTTAAAAACCATGGATTTCTCCTTGACTTAAATTGGGAATTATATGTATGTGTACATGTGTATGTAGGTGAATTAAAACTTGAGAAATTTTTTATGGGGAATAAAAGGACTGGATCAAGGTTATATGACTAAAAAAGAGAAAAAAATGGATCAAGGAACATCTAGTCAAGAACAATCCATTGAAATTATTAATGGCCAAGTTAATGTAGAGGTACAAGAACAAATTGATAATAGCATGATGGAAATTTTTTGTATGGTATGGAAAATCTGATGGATTTGGATTGGGATTCTCTCTTCAAGGAGATTTCACCTAAATATATGTTATTTGAAAGCACAATAAAATTATACTCTAAAAGAATTTAGGATGAATTTTTGAAGAAAAATCTCTAATTGAAAGAGCACAATTATGTGCAAAATTATTTAGGTGAAAAGAAATGACCCCTATTTTGGAGTTGTTAGGGGTTGATAATAAGAAAAATCAATCAAATTTATTAAAACAAATAATTGTTAAAAACTTGTAAGAAGCATTGAAATATATTGAAAACAAGAGTCAAGCTACTAATTTAAGCATTGCACATAGAGCATTGATGATTGTAATTTCTAGTAAGAAATTATCACATAGAAGACAAGTTCAAGCAATTTCCTAATTACTAATTTATCTAGGAGAACTGTTCAAAGATATATTATGAGAAATATATTAGATGGAAACATTGAAAATAATTGGGTAAATATTTTTTAGGATTCCCCAGATAGATAGAATTTTAGAAGATGTAAAGAAATGTGTAATTGAATATTAGACCAACCACTCTCGTGTTTCTTCCAATAAAAGAGACACTATATAAGTAATAGGTGAAGACTACTCTCTACTTATGGATTGTGGATCATTCCAATAGAACTTCAATAATATAATTTTAAACCTTATCCATTTCTTACACCATATTTGTATGCTTTAAAAAAGATATTAAAGCATTAGGAAAAACATCAAAAGTGTTGAAAATCATATGGTAAGAAAGTATTTCCAACAATAAGATATAATCAAATTTGAGATCTAGGAACCCTATAATTAGAGTTGGGAAAATTTTATACCTCTTATATACTCAAGGTTTGCATTGATACATCTAGAGATCAACATTAGAAGACAAGAAAAGATAAGAGGCAATCGAGATTTACTCAAACTATTATAGTAAGATTATTCTAGATAGGAACATTATTCTTGTCATAATTGCTTGGTTTGGATAGAAATGGTTTCCAATAAAATTTCCTATTTATCATGTTATGCCAAAAAAATCTAGATTTAAGCTAATATACCCAAACTATAATATTTATAATACCACTAAGGATCAAATATGAATATTCAACATTACCTATTTTAGAGTTTGAATTCAATAATATAAAGATTTAGTTTATCAACTATTCTCATATAACTTATGGGATGATGCATATTATTGGTACATAAATATTACATTCCCCCAAATTCCACTTCATATTGGGATTATTTGTAAGTATCTTTCCTTTAAAGAATTATTTTTTTATTAATTGATGGTGTAACCTTATATCATTAATTTGTATACATAAAGAGGGGAGATAATAAAATAGTTAATAAATTTAGTGAAAGATTTTATGAAGAATACATTATTTTTAATGATTCTTATAGGGTAGTAAAAAAGTAGTGATTATTTATTCTCACTAATTATCTATTTTAAAATTAGTGAAATTATTTATCTTGGAACTAGAATAACATAGAACATGTACATATTGAAAGTCCTTTAAAAATTTATGAATGACATGTATAAATATATTTATCTTTTTATGTATAACATATATAGATCTAGAGATCTTTTAAAATGAATTCAACATATATTTCTAAACATCTATATTATATCTAGACCATTAGAAATTATGAACCATAAAACATTTATAAAACATATATAATTTACATGTTCATAAAACATATAAAACATGAATCATGTATATATATCAATAATCCATTTGAGATCCAAGATGTTCTAGTGTGTGTATAAAACATAAGACATTATAAATCAATAATGTTCACATGTGTAAAACATAAGACATCATAAATCAATAATGTTCACATGTGTAAAACATAAGTGTATATAACATGTGTGCATAAAACATGAAATCACAATAAGAACATGTCTAGAGATATAATGAACTCATAAAACATAAACATAAATCATATAATATGTGCACATGTAAAATGACTTAGAAATGAGGATGTCTAATATGTCTATGAATAGATGAATCAACCTTGCTCTGTGCCAAGCCCTGTCCCAATCCCTATCCCGAGCCTTGGCTCGATCCCTGTACCAAGCCCTGCACAAGAAAGTACATATCCAAACACATAAAATTGTGTGTGTGTGTGTGTGTTTGTGTGTGTGTATGCATATATAAATAATACAAATTACAACTTTCTTAAATTTAATTTTAAATTTATATACTTGAGGTAAATTTAAAATTAACTGACATACAGGGTTTGTAACATGTGAAGGATGTTGTGTGGGACTCTGAAGACAAGCATGCCTTGATCCTGGAACCTACATATACACATGTGACATGTACACATACATTTCAATGTGTGAATGTAAAACTATAAATACACATGTACTTAAATGAGCTTTGGAACTAATTTTTAAATACCTTATTATGTTGTATAGGATTGTCGGCATATTACATATACATTTATGTATGTATACAAAGTTAGAAAAGTAGTACTTTCAATGCGTGAATGTAAAACTATAAATACACATGTACTTAAATGAGCTTTGGAACTAATTTCTAAATACCTTATTATGTTGTATAGGATTGTCGGCATATTACAAATCTCCAAAGCCTAGCAAAAACTTATCGTACTCCTAGAAAATTTCATATGTGATTTCAATCAAGAGTTAGAACTTGAACGTGTGATCTAGTTTAAAATCAATTTTAAAATATACATATGAATTTTTTGAATGAAATATATCTATATTATTTGTACATACACTACAATCTAGAGGACTCCCCCAATCCCACTAATCTTAGAAGAATGTATGAACATGGGAACACTTGTATATGGTACAATGTCAGTGCAAAAAAGAAGTGTGTTATATGTGCCTCCAAAATTAGGTACAATATCCTCAACCTGATCTAAGACATGCTAAGGGGGGCAGGCTGCAAGATCAATTAGAACATGCTGAGGGGGGTTGTAGGTGTTGAAAATATGGGAACCTTGCAACATGAGCATGAAGTGTACATGGGATGTTTTGATTATTCTAGTGTTTTCATTGATGTCAACATTATGGCAACATAGTGGGAAACATATTTGGTATACCAGAAGTTGATCTCCACTGGAAGTGTTTTGTACTATTAGGCTAGTATGTTGTTCTTTAAGTCCAGAATTCACCGCAAGATGAGATTTGACTTTTCTCTCTTAATCTCATTATTATGACTCTTTTAGACAGCTATATCCAAGATCTTGAGGAATTTTGTGTTGTGTACAAAAAGTTATCAATGATAGATTTTAACTCTATACTCTATGTTATTTCTCTATTTTGTATACCAGTGTGGGAGACTCTACATTTTCTTAGAAAGAACGTTTCGGTGTTGCGGTTCTAAGGGTAATCTCCTTGATGTTAATATGATGAGAAAATGATGTAATATCGGTTTTGGAAGGTGTTTATCTTGAGAAGTATGTGTGTGTTAACTTAGAGTTTATGTGATTAGGTCTTATTCCTAGCCGACCTAATATATGACTTGTATTAAGAAGAATAATTATACTTTGTAGATGTTGGTTGGATCTCTTTTAGGTCTACGTCGACTTGACGTGATACACCACATGGATAAAAATGTTTTAATCTTATATGGTTCCGACATGAGTTATTTTGATTGTTTTGTTTGCATCCAATTAGGCCAACCAAATTGATGATTGTAATGTACTTGTATATATACAAGACCTTTTTGGAGTTGAAGAAGCATGTGTAAAGTAAGCATATGAAAATAATGTGCGAGCCTAAATGATATATCAATTGTGAGTATTATTTTGTGGAAGAAGATAAGGATCAAAGAAAAATGATTAAGTGACTGTTATGCAAAGTAGTACTTCACATATAGAGCCTCATTGGAACTAAACTCAGCACATAGAAGGTGTATTCCATCAGTTCATCTATTGGCAGTGAGCCATATTCCTTTATATCTTGGCAGTTAGCCATTTCATTGTGTATTCAGGTTGTGAGTCTTTTAAGGATAGTGAGTCCTAGCAGTGAGCCCTGTAATATTCTATATCTAGATATATTATATTGTGAGCTAATCCTCGCCATGGTTTTTCCCATTTTGGCTTTTCCACATAAAAATCCGGTGTTGATGTGTTTTATGGAGTGATGTTTATTTCAATGTCTTTATACTAGTTTACAGTCATATGTGCTTTAATAATTTGGTGGCTTGCATCTAAGTGGTTTAATGGAATACTAATTCACCCCTCTCAGTATTTCAAAAAATCAACAATTGGTATCAGAGCTTGATTCCTCTGAACAATTTTAACAGCTTGAGGAAGGTTCCAAAATTTGAATATATGGAAGACAAAAGATTTCTTATTCCTCTGGAAGTAATCTCTTATGAGCATTCAAAATAAAATGAAGATTTGAAGGTCAGGTTAAAGGAAGCAAATAGGTGTATTAAGGATCTAAGGGAAAGATATGGAGAGATAAGTGATCAATTAGAAAAGGCACATGATGATATCACTGGACTGCTAGAGCAATTGGAAGAAAAGAGAAGAATTGAAGACTGTTAGAAAACTAAAATTCAAATGAAGGTGGATGAATGTACAAAGCTTGAGCAAGAAGTGGAAGTTATAAAATCAGATCTGGAAAATACAAAAATACTTGAGGATAAATTCAAGGCAAGCATTGCAATGCTTGATGAGTTGATTATTTCTTAGAGATCTACAATGGATAAAAGTCGTTTAGGGTTTGAAAAAGGAAAAAGTTCAAAGGCGGATCAACCTCCTGATATGAAGACTCAGTACAATGATGGATAACTCAAGAATCATATAATCAATACCGAAAGAAATCTCATTAGACAATATAATGCTCAAAGATATTTATCCTTTGATGATGTTTGTTGTTTTTGCAATAAATGTGGTCATAGGACAAAAGAACGCAAAAGTAGAATGAATGATACTTTATCATTCTCTGGAAAATACTTTGAGTGCAAGAAGATTGGACATAAGTTTGTCGAATGCAGAATTCAAATGTTGAACAAGGAATTTCTATCATTTAATGGCTACTATTATCACTGCAACTTTTTTGGACACAAGGCTAATGAGTGAAAATATAGATTAAATAAAAGATCTAGATGGAAGAATGTTGTTTGTCTTGATTGTAGTAATTTGGAATAGTTTGCTAGAGACTGTAGAAACAAAAGGATAAAAAATATCTATCCAGCAAAAAGACATGAGCCAATCATTGATCTGGAAGAAGTAAGAAAGGAAATGAAGAAAAATTGGAGAAAGGGAGGAGAATTCAAGCAAGCTAAATCAGAATCATTAGTTTTATCTGTGTCATCCTCTGGTGTACATATACCCATCAAAATTTAAATCAGGCAATACCTAAGGGGGAGCAATAAACAGAAAATTTAATAAACCCCTCATTGATATATGATGTCATATCATGACAAAAGTGCATTTCATAAGGTTACGAATTCAATATTTCATGTAAAAGGAATTTTCAGACACGTGTGAATAATGAAGTTTGAAAATTTGAAGGGATGGAAATATACATGGATTTTGAGGTGTTCTACTTGCAATTTGAAGCATTTATTGCAGAAGCATTTGGGATGAAAGAAATAAATTCAGAAGTATCAAGGAAATCACATTTAACAAAAGGAATTTGTGAAAAGGAGAAGCGTACAGAAGATTCCTGAAGAAATCAAAGCAATGTCATGCAATAGAGTTTCAGGATTCAGTGAAGGAAGAAGAAATTGAAGTGGATTCAAAGCATGTTATGAAAGCTAAAAATCTAATCATGTTCTTTGTTGTCAATTATAGAGGTATTTTGTTTAAACATATTTCAATTTTACACTATGGATAATTCAAAGGTTGTAAATATTTCAAATAGATTTCAAATTAAATTGAGGAATTATTCTCTGAAAAATCTGTCAAAAGAAGTAGTTGGTGCATTTTCTAGCATTCCTCCTAGAGTATTACTACTGAGGATATCTATGCATACATTTATAGTAAAATTGAGGAAATGTCTCCAGTTCAGTTAAGTATCTTATGGAAGAATGAGTTGGAAGAAAATCATGACGCATATAATATCTTAGTTGAAAAGAAGTTGGATGTATGGCAGAAAGCCCCTTTGTTTGAATTTGATAAGAGATACATTCGAATGGCTTTAAGCAGGATTCATGATGAATCTATTTGGGTTGATAAAGCACACCTACTAACCAAAGAAGTTATAAGAGATGTAATTTGTTTGTGTTCCTCCAGACCAATTCCCAGATGAAAGATTGTTAATGCACAAGAGATAATTGAGATGACTGGTGCGACCCTTCAAGGAAAAGAACTCATTTTGAGTACAATTGAAGATCTGGTCATTCAGTATTATTATGCCTTGCATAACCACCCCATTTTTTTTTGGTAAAAATGGGTCCCCCTTGTGTTTGTTTTTCCTTGGTGTTCTTGTCTTGAGTTGTTCTCTTTCCTCCTAATTCTTTGTTTCTTTGTTTTTGTGGGTTCGGAACGCAAGCCGAAATTGAACTTAGGAATTTTGCAAAGTTCCTAGTCTAGTTTTTGTTTTGTCTCGGCCTTGTCTCTTGCCTTGTCATTTTCTTTGTTGTCTTGTTTTCCTTGGGCTCTTAGGATTGTTTTATCCCTTGGATTTTATTTTTGCTTCTTCCCCTTTGCATTTCTTTTCCCTTTTGCAGAACCGAAACTAGAACAGAAACTAAACCTGAAACTTTCAATAAGGTTTTGAGTCTGGGTTTCGTTCCAATCCCAATCCCTTTTGTCTGTCTTGTGTTTTGTCTCATTTTTTGTTCTATTTTGGGATGGGCTTTTGCCCTGGTCCTGTTTCCCTTTGTTCTTTTATTTTTTCTCTTGGTTTTCTTTCCCTTTATCGGGAGCAGAACCGGAATCGGATCCAAACCTAGAACTTTTCCAAGTTCCAAATCCGGATTCAGTTCTGTTTCCACCCCCATTCCTTTTTTGTTCTTTTCCTATTGCGGGACCGAAGCCGAATTTGGAATAAAGTATGGAACTTTGACAAAGTTCATGCTTCTATCTCAACTTCCCTTCTACTCTCGTTTTACATCTGATGTACATAGTGGTTGTGTACTTGATTTTTTTTTATTCCAACCCAACCAACTGCATTCAATGGCATTAATTGCAGCCTCCTCACATGTGCAAAATGGTTTTTTAAAACCTTAATCAAGGTTATTTGGCTCATTACCATTATCCAAAGCGTTTTAACGAACAAGGAGTTATAAGAACTTGAAGAGGAGTGTGATTTGGTTGCGAGTGGGCATTCATGAGTGGATCTCTTGTTATTGTGAACCTTTCTGGTAGTGTTTTGAGGGAGGTGGGTTTCCCCATTTTGTTTCATGTTTTTCCCGTTTCATTTTGTCACCCTGTTGTTCTTCACGTGTTCGCAGGATTTCTCCCATGAATCTACGCTTGTTACCTTTCGGTCTATTGGTGTTTTCGTTTGTTGTTCTTTTTTTTGTTTCCTTCCCTTTTCCATTTTTTGTTTGTATCTTTGTGTTCTCCATTTTTTTGTTTGGCTCCTGTCGTTTTCATCATTTTCGGTGGTGTTTTTGTTCCACCGTTCCCTAGTTTCAATTAGGGATTTCTTTTTTAGAGATTTTGGTGTGTTACAGTTGTTTTAAATTCTTTCTTGGGCCCCTCCAATCTTGTTTTTGTCAATCTTACCGATTTTGGTCATAGGATTTTTTTATGCCCTAGTTTTGGTGTAAGTCGACGGGTCGTACAAGTTAGGGTTTTTGTTTCGCACCCTTTTCACATAGTTTCCCTAGCTTGCTCAATCTAATCTCGTTGGTCTGGGCAAAGTCGAGCTCAATTACTACCTCCCCGCGTCCTTGTAACTCATGTTCAAACTGGAATCAACTTACAGAGATAATCCACTTAGTTCTAATAATACACGGTGGAACCAGAGCTAGAACTAAACTCGTCCATTGAACTTTCTTATGAGAGTTCAATTTCAAAAATGAGTCCACCTCTAACCAATTCCAATACCGCCAACTAGGCGAGGTCGGGTCATCAAACGTT
Organism: Sequoia sempervirens; assembly: GCA_007258455.2. Taxonomy (NCBI): domain Eukaryota; kingdom Viridiplantae; phylum Streptophyta; class Pinopsida; order Cupressales; family Cupressaceae; genus Sequoia; species Sequoia sempervirens. The sequence continues at coordinate 28,849 of VDFB02041628.1, forward strand.
ACAGGGTATTGAAACTTTGAAAGTTTCAATTTTTGATTCTGGTCACGGTTCCGATTCTGATAATGTTATTTGTTTCACCTCTTTGGTTCCTAATTTTTCCTCGGTCTCAATCCCGGTCTTGATAGGTTTGAAATTTCACTAAGTATGGAGGGTTACCTAGGGAAGAGTAGAGAAGTGTGAAAGGATAACACTCGTAATAAAAATTTTCATACCTTTTGTTGGCCTAATCCAAGCTTGTCTTGTAGGAATAAACAATGTCAGGAGCATCAGAGGAAATCTCACAAAAGGAAGGGCAAGTTGCAGAAAGTTCAAAAGGAGTAAAGTCCAAGAAGATCAAGGTGGAGCAATTTCCCTACACCTTGAGATACAAACACCAAGATGCTACTCTCACAGCTAGAAATTTGGATTCGGAGTGGGCAGACATCATGGACACCAATCTAGGCCTATTCAATTATAAGGAGTTTCTTGTGGAAACTTTTTGTGAAGATGTGAGTGGAAGGACTGAGAGAATAGCCCAATCTAGGTTGGCACATGTTACACTTTTCCCCTTATCAATCCAATGCCCAGAGCTCATACTCACAGCAGTAGAGGCATACAACCCCTTATCAAGACAATGTATGGACCTCCAAGGGAATGTGATCATTGATCTATCCCCACAAATGATGAGGTTCATGTTTAATGCACCAACCCCAAAGAACCCCAAGCAATTGACTGAGGCAAAGGCATTGGAGTTTTTTAACAAGGACAAGGAAGCTAATAGGTCCCACATGAACAAGAAGTGGTTGAGAACTGAGAAGAAGTCCCTCACCAAGGTTCCTAAACAGCCCAAGAGGGGAGACTTCAAGAAGGAGATAGATGATCTAATCATGATGCTTTCTAGAGTATTTGGAAAGGACTCACCATACTTCAATGAATGGATGTTTCCATTCATTTAAACCATTCTAGATGGTAGGAAATAATTTGATTGGGGTATGATTTTATCAGGCAACTTGCATAACCAAATGCTTAAGGTGGGGAAAACCAAAAATTTATTTATGACTTCTTATGTCATATATCTAGCTACGAGGAAGGGCATATTCCCTGGATTAAATGCAGTGGGAACATTAGGAGAGGCTCCTAGGAAAAATAAGGCATGGGAGCATTATGATCAGTTGACCTTGCAAACCTCAAAGCTGCACTTTAGAAGGGTCAATGATGCATTCCTCTATGTCATCATCAACCTGTTGACAGGAGATGTTGGACACAGAATGAGCAGAGAGGCTATGGCTTTCATTTCTGAATGGGGACATTGGTATTATCCAATACTCCAAGTTCTCATATTTTAGGTTGGCAAGCTTTGATGGACATCCTCATCAACTGCCAAGATGTTGCAGTAATAGGATAGTGCTTATGGAGTTCATTTATCAGGCTTTGGGGGTTAATGCAAAATTTTCCAACAAACACAAGCCTGAATGCCACAAATTCCCCATGAAATTGGGAGAATATTTTCGTGATCACAATTTGGCTGCAAAGGTAGTGTGTGAAGAGTTGAGATATCTAAACTTGGGCTTGTATACAACTAGGAAACATTTTGATCTAGAGCATAAAATGAATGGCATAGCTCCTACCATTTTTGAAAAAAAAATTAACCTATTAGAATATTTTTAGATTGATATGCAAGATGACTATGCTGTGAGGAAGAGAAACTATGAAAGGCTTACTGTCCCATAGATGATTGAATATGGGGTGAAGGAGGATATTCTTGACACACTATCAAATGATGGTGTGGTTTTGGACCTTGGATATGAAGCTAAAAATATAGGTACCAAAACCTTGGACCCAATAAATTGGGATGAGGAGGAATTCGTTGACATTAAACAACTTGCCAAGACTGTAATGGATAGAAGCATCCAATGGGTGTTCATGAGGACAAGGGAGCCAGAAGCTCAATCCTCAAAGAAGAGGAAAGCAACAGGTACCCAAGGATACAGAAGAACAAAGATGAGGACAGCTCCTAAGGAACAGTTGGAGTACCTTCCTCCTAGCTCTGGAGGAGATGTTGATCCAGGAATACCCTCTCAAGAAGCTCATGAATCACAAGGTGTATAAGTTAATACTACTGGAGAAGGAGCTTCATCTCAACCTTCCCTCCTAGAGGAATCTACTAGGGAAGTGCCTACAGGCAGCCTTCATGAGCAAGCTGAGAAAGAAAAACAAAAAGAGGTTGAGATTCATGACATTGACACTGACTTGGCAACTACACAATCAAACCATGAGCTTCTTGTGACCACAACTATTGAGGAAATCCATAATGTTGGAACTGAGCATGTTCTAACTATGGAAGACCAGTGGAAATTGTTTGAGGATGCAAAGAAGGAGGATGATGCCAAAGCACAAGCTAAGGAACTTGCAAAGCAACAAAAGGCTAAAGCAATAACAAAGACTGAACAGCTTGCAAGACAACATAAGGAAAAGGAAGACCTCCTGCAGAAACAAAAATAAATCCAATGGAAATCCAATGCAGAGAGGGAGAAGTTAGCCCTCTTGCAGAAAATTCATGACCTTGAAGAGGAAAAGGTCCGACGGAGGAGAGAAAAAGAGGACCTTGAAGCCAAGGCCAAGGCTGCAGAAGAGGCCCAAAGAAAGAAGTATGAAAAGGATCTCTTGATAAAGAAGTTGGAGGAAAAAGAACAAGCTAAATAGGAGCAAGAAGCTGCCAAAATGTGGGAGAAAGTTAAACAATTGGACAAACAAAGAGATGATATGTTGGAGCATAGGAGATTGGAGGAGGAAAGAGAGAAAGTTGAAGCTGATAGGCTTGCAAAGGAAATGACAGAATTGGAGCAACAAGAGGTTGATTCCCAACCTAAGGTAACAATTCTACAACCTCTCCTCTACCGCTTCTTCCTCACAACAAGTGGTTACTCCTCCTATTGCCCCAACATGGTTGAAGCTCAACCTAGAAAAGAAACAAATAGTCCAGCCCCAGCCCCTAAATTGGGATGATATGATGAAAGAGATTGAAAAGGAAAGGCCCAAGAAAAAGGCTAGAGTCCTTCACTCCACTAAACTGACAGATGTTGGAGAGATTGTAGCTAAATGTGCCATTCCTATGGTGGACAAGGATAGATCAGAGATGCAGTTGAGTGATTATCAATTGGGTACTGTAAACTTGGGAAGGCCTACAAGAAACCAGCAAATGGACCTGATTGATATTGTAGCATCCTCCACCAAGTCAAGAATGGTAAAGGATAAACAAAGGAAATATGAGCTCAAGGCTCAATTAGATCAATTGCATAGGTTCTTAAAGGACCTATCCTCTCCTATTTCTATACAATTTGTTGCTCCACAAACAGCTATTTTGTTAGCAAGAAAGAAGTTGATGATCTTGTTGAGATGAGAAGCAAGGTGAAGATGCTAGATAGATGGATTGATAGGTTGAACCAAGTGTTGGAGGAATTACTTTTTGAATCCCACAAGGTTCATAAAGAAGCATTGGAATCATCCATTGATATGACTACATATGTTGAGGACCTTTGGAAGCAAGAAGAAGAATACAGAGAGCATGTGAGGAAATTGAAAGAAATTACTAAACTACCTCAACAAACACTCTTGGAACAATCTATCCTTGAAGAATGTAATGAAGATTTCATTGATAAAACTATTAATATTATTAGATTCAGGATTTCATTTATTTTTGTCCATAGAAATGAGGTACAACAGGTTGGCAAGGATTCAACAGATCAAATTGTGGAGTTGGAAGCAATCATAGCCATGATGGTGAATGAAGATGTTCCTATCAAAGATGGTTTCCCTCTTGATGAGTTAAGGAAAAAAATGGGATAATAGATTTCAAGAGGCAATGTAGAAGGGAGATGATGGTGATGACTTATTAATTGACAGGTTCATGGACATCAAAGAGGTAGTAAGGACTGCTCGGAAGGAGCTTGCCAAATTGGATGATATGCAAAACTTCACTTATGCTGAGTTGAAGAGAATAAATTTTGAGGATAGTTGGGTAGATGGGCCGAATGTGGACATGCTTAAACAAGTGTTAGATAGCTATGATCATTATTTACTTGAACAGAAGATAGGGGAGTAAAGTGTATGGAATATTCCTTTTTGAATGAAGCATCAGATGATACGGCCAGCTGGGCAGCTCTTCCCTATTTTTCAGGAACATAACACAAGTTCAACTAAAGATTGCCCAATAGTTCGACCTTCTCCTTTTTTGCATCAGATTTTGATACAAATTCATCAACAATTGAACTAGAGATCATGATAGGCAGTCATCTCATGCAGCTCCAATTGTTCCTAGATTTGTGGATCTCAATTTTTTATTGGAGGAATTAGTGTTAGGACTTGTCTATATGTATTTTTTCTCTCCATGTTGTAAAGTTCAGCTAATTAAAGAGAGATTGGCTACATAAGGAGAATTTTCACAATTATTATAAACTTTTACAGTTTTTATGCAAGACACTTAGACATTTTTATAGTTTTAATACAAGTTATGTTATTTTCCAAGTTTTAGTTTTAATGGTGATGTCAATGAACAATAGTCATTTGTATGCCAATGAATGTTGTGCATAAATGTTTCTTATTTGATGAAAGTCAATAGAAGATTATGAATCTGAGACTGTTTCCATTGAATTATCTATGAATGAGGTTTCTTTGTGTTTATTGATCTATGAATTTTAATGATGAGCTGATGATGTGTTCTTGTTGATTTTGAAGTCTATAAATGGTAAATGATTTGTATGTCTTGAATTTGCACTATGAATGAATGCAATGGTATAGATTGTATCATTTTATGGTTTATTTGTTTGAAGGAATGCTCATTATGAAGTTTGTATGTCTAAATTGAAGGAAATCTATATTTATGTTTTGTTGTCCTGAGCTCTGTTCTACCTTTTGATATTTATTTACACCCCCAAACGTTAGATTAATTTGTACTATGCAGTTTGTATCCCTTTACCAGCATGCCCCTTGAACATTACAGTTGCATAGGCCATTGAATAACATTAGCACAGTTGAGAACCAACTACAGAGACCTTGGAAGATAGGTTACTTTAGGTTATTTATCTTTTTTAGGAGAAATAGGGTAGAAATATTTTTATTTAATGTTGTTGTGTTACATTAACCATCAACAAGTATGTTGCAATGGTTATTGGTCACAAATTTTGTTTACCAAGCAGTGACTTCACAGTTTCCATTACTACCATTTACAGTAACTGGAATAGGGAAGAAGAGAAAAGGTGTTGTTATCAAACAATAAATCTTAGAAGGAAGTGAATTAGAGAAAATTCAATATGAGCATGAAATCATGAATATTCAAGAAGCATTGAGTGAGCTGAAGAAAGTGATCCCCAGTGTCAACTTTGATTCATTTGTATCATCCATGAAAATCTCAAGAATATGATTAACTCTTTGAAAGCTTACATTACCGAAATAGAAGTGCAAACTGGAAATAGGTCTACAAAAGAAAATCTAGAAGATATCAATAAGAAATGTGTAGATGCACATCACATAGTGGTAAAGGAATTGGAGGATGTACATGACTGTGAGAAAGTTATGAGACCATAAATTGACTCATTATATCTATGAAATAACATCTTTTTCCTTTGCATATAAAGTGGATCTAAGTGTAGTTTATGAACTTATGGTTTATTTGGAATGAAATAAAGAAGTTATATTTAGTTATTTTTGTATAAATCGTTGTTATCTTATTGTCAACTATTACCATTAAATCTTGGAAAAAGGTGTTAAAGTGTATACATGTAGCTCCAAAGATCATGTTTTGAAGATGCTCTGGAAATGCTCCGAAGATGCTCCAAAATTGCTCTGAAGACCAACACAAAATACTCTGAAGATGCCAATATTGCGCCAAAGTATAGTTGGATCCTTTGGGTTGAAGTAATCACTTCCTTGATATCTATAAATAGACTTTCTATATTTAGATATCTTATTTTTAGGCATTACCATTTATGGTAATGGCCTAAATTAATCCAGCTGTATTCATACTTCAAAATTTATTAATCTGGATATGTATTTTTACTCCATAGTTTGTTGAGGCGGTTCCAACGTCTTCCTAGAAACATGGATCCTGTTGCCTATTTTTGGATAAGTAGATTTTGGCACTAGATTTCCTAGATTTTTGGTAATCTATTATTGGGTGTTGAGATGAATTTAAATACACATCTCCTTCTCATTTTCTAGAGAGTTGTAAGCAGTAAATCAATCAAATATATTTTGAAGTTCGAGCAAAAGCTTGTGTTCTGAATAAAATCCTCTTCCAAGGAATGATTTGGTCACTCATTCCAGGGGGAATGGATTAATGTATTTTATTTGTTTATTTATTTCTTTATTTTGTAAATTTTTATTCTCTTTCTTTTATGTTTTGTAAAAATTTATCTATATAGTTTGTTGTAAACCTGCAGGTGTTTTCTGTGTTTATTATTTTCTTTCAATTCAGCAATTTACTTTCTGCAAGTGTGCTCTTTAATTTCTGCAAGTGTGGTGTGCTCTTTCAATTCCTGCAAGTGTGCCATTTCAATTCTGTAAGTGTGCTCTTTTAATTTCTACAAGTGTGTTATTTGATTCCAGCAAGTGTTCAAGTGTGGTAGAAGGGTTGTTAACTATAAATATATCTCTCCTATTGCATATTGCCTTCGGATGTCGTCCTTGGAATGACATGCTTAAATGATGTGATTGACGATCTCATCATTTTTGGTGCCATTATCGGGGACTTGCATTATTAGGAGATTCAAAATTTGTTAAAGAGGCTTGTCTAGGTGAGATAAATAAACAAAGTTCTCAGTTTTCACTGTCCTACTTGTGTGATTGAAAATATATGCGTAATGAAATGAAATAAATACCATTCAAGCACCCAATAAGACATTGTATTCAAAAACAGAAAATAAAAGATAAAGAGATGCAAACTCAATATTCCGCTTCGATTGTCGTCCTATTGTCCTCTATATTCAGTGTTTTTGTTGATTCCAGCTTTTGCTCTCAGATTTATGTGCTAGGCTCAACAAACTGTCTTCCTAAAGAACGAGATTTAAATATGATGCATGATGCAAAATTAAGTTATGATATGAAATTGGACTAATGTGATTGAAGTAAACATGATGCTAGAATGCTAAAATGCTAAATGAATTAAATGCATGAACTCTAATTAATCACCCATCCCCAATGTTTAGATTCACACAGGTATTTATAGAGTTTTTGAAGGATTCTGATTGGCTATCTTGATTGACGATTGTGATAATTCCTAGCAAATCGAATGGCTGAAGATGGATGAAACTGAAGAGAAAATAGAAGAAAACCTGAAAACAAGATTTTTCTATTTTTATGAAAGAGGAAAAGATAAGAAGATAAAGAAATCACCTTTCTTTAAAAAGATAAAAGAAAGATTTAAAAGCTGATAAATAATGAATTAAAAATTCAATTATTTACTTGTGGATGATATTCAGCTTTTCTTAGTTAAATTAAGCTTTTAAAGAAAGCAGAAGAAAGTTTGTGATAAGAAGAAAGTTTTAATTAGGATTTTTGAAGAAAGCAGAAGATCTCATATTTAAATAAAATATTTAATTATGATATGAGAAGAAAACAGAAGATTTTAATATCTAGTTGTGATTTAGAAAGAAAGCATAAGATCTTTAATTAAATAAGGTTTATTTAATTAAATCACATTTATGAAATTAATTAAATGAAACATTTAATTAATTAGAAGAAGAATTTAAAATAGAAGAAAAAGAGATATTTAAACTTAATTAAATCAAAAGATTTAATTTAAATTCAAACAATGATAATTAATTTAAATAAATAAAATGTATTTATTTAATTAATTAAGTGGACGTATGAAAATAACTAAATAAAATAAATTTATTTAATTATGAAAGAAGAATAAGATGAATGAACAATATAATTAAATTAATTAAATTTAATCATATGTAGAGGACTTTAGAAAAAATAATTAAATAATAAATATTTAATAATAAATATGCCAGGATTATAGACATGACCATTTTTATGCGTATACATTTTGCCCCTCTTTGAAGTGATGTGTGAAACGCATTGCTTCAAAGAAAATAAAATTAAAATAAAAAAAAATATTTTTCCCCTGATATGTTTCTGATTTTTTTGATGTCGATGATGCCCCCTCGGGAGGTAAATCACGGAAGATGATATGAAGCCGATTTGAAGATAAAACGTCAAGAATGATAGGGAAATAGTGATTTAGCTCCCGATGAATGATGTTTGTGATGGCCCAATGAAAAATTAAATGGAAGGATTGAAAAATGCCAGTAACTCCCACCTTAAAAGACCCTTAAAAGGTAAAAAGGGGTAAAATGAAGTGTCATTTTCACCCTGCTGCTACAGTAAAAAGTGAGCTCTGATAGTGACTTGGCGAGATGGAGATCTCATTGCACAGGCATAGATTCGAGCGAGCGCGCTGATACCAGAGACCAGCCGCGTATGGACCACCGGTGAGTGATTTGAACCGTTTATGATTTCAAATTTTGCATTTTGAATCGATTTTGCAAATGTTTAGGTCAGTTTTTGATTTTTTTCAGCACATTTTAGCGCATTCAATAATACTTTTAGTGCATTCGCAGAATTCTGTAGCGCATATAGGAGCGATTTTAAAATGCGTCTTGTAGCGCATTCGACAGATAGAGTAGCGCATATAAGTTAAAATCGGCTAGTTTGGTCCTGTAGCGCATTTAGGTCACAGAATGGCGCATATAGGCTAGGGCCACAAAAATAGATAAAGTTGCGCATTTGAGAGTTAAAGTTGCGCATCCACAGGATAGAATAGCGCATGCCAAGTTTTAGCACATCTGGGAAAAAGTTTAGCGCATATGGGAAATTTTTCACAGAATGCCCGTTATGATAAAAAAATGATGATTTAAATTGCTTCCTTAGTCAATAGATAGATGAATTGTAGTACCATCATGCTGATATGGATAAAAATGATAGAAAATCTGATAAAGAACTGATAACTTTGCCTCCAAAATAGAAAACAAAGAGTAGATAGCTTGATAACTTTGTTAAAAACAAAGAGTATAGTGATTGATTGTGTTTGGATAACTTTGTTTCTCGTGATTGAAAACAAAGAGTAGATTTTTGATAAATTTGCTTTCTACGATAGAAACCAAATAATAAAATGAGGGTACAAATTTGCATTCATGACCGAAATACAAATAGGAAATGATTTGTGTGTTGATAAATTTGCTTTCCTGAAAAGAAAAACAAATAGTAAATGATGATAGAGTAGATTGATTTGATATTCAGATAGATTGATTTAACACTTGATATGGGTCATTGATATGATTCGTTGAAATGATTCGTTGATTGTGTTGATATGGGCCATTGATTGAATTTTGCTGGATAGATAGATCACATGATATGAGTCTAATTAATGTGTCCTTGTGATGATCGAAAATAGGAGGCTTTCAAAAGCCTCCAGACTAGATAGCAGTTCCCACTATGTTGGGAGTGAATAGGAGAGCTTACACCAACAGAGTTACAGTGGATAGCAGATTGTGGATTGGGACCTTTGTTGACCATGCCGCGAGGTATTCGGATCAACAAGGGATTGTTGACCGCTTTGGCAGAGAGATGGCACTCGAAGCATAACACTTTTCACTTGCCGACTGGTGAGATGAGTGTGACGCCCGAGGACGTGTATAGGATTCTTGGGATTCCAGTTACCGGTGCCCTTGTGGTTTATGACCACAAGGAGATTGGTGGGACCGAGGCGCTGCGGCAAATATGCGGCGATGCGAGCATTGGTGGATACTCGATAGATTGGGAGGATTTCAGTAGATATCCTGCCTTAGTTGTTGTGTTGGCTGCATTCATTGGAGGCTTCCTTGGACCGGACCATCGGTCGAAGGGATTTGCAGTTGGTTGGGGTAGGATGTTGGAGTGGTTGGTGACACAGCCACGGAGGTATGCCTGGGGGAGTTGTATATTAGCCGACATGTATCATGATCTTCATCAGGTTGTATATAGACGATCCACTAGCTTGGCGAGTGGGGTGACGCTTCTATAGATCTGGGCATGGGAGCACATTTCGATCACGAGACCACATTGTATGAGAGCTAGGCCAGCAGGAAGGCCCTATGTGTATGCATATTCTGGCTGGTGCACTTGTCCAGCAAAAGCTGGGCAAGGTAGAGTATTGGCGACGAGTATTGGATGACATAGATGCAGTGATATGGAGACTGTACATAGATTGTGAGGCATGTGGGAGTGATCACTTAGAGATGTCATTTGTCTGCAGACCGCGATATCTGATAGGGCGGACCCCCTTTATTATTGAGAGATTTCTGGCATTACGAGTGCTGAGATAGTTTGGATTTACACAGGGGATGCCACAGGGCGTTGCTCATTATGGGCGGCGCAAGGGTGATCCAGGATGGGGGCCATGTATCCGATACTAGGTAGCATACACAGAGTATTCTACCTTACAGCCAGAGGTATGGACAGAAAGACCAGAGGTGCAGGATGCAAGGATGACCGATGATTATGCACAGTATTTCCATACGTATCCATTTCCACGATTTACAGTGCCAGATGAGCCATGGGCGATTGGGGTAGCGCCACAGCCAGGGGCTGGGAGACAGGAGGATGTGGCTGGCGGAGAGCAGGTGATGGGTGGAGGAGAGGAGGAGGAGGGAGATGAGGAGGAGGGAGAGGAGGAGGGAGATGAGGGTGAGGAGAGCGGAGATGGAGGATATGGAGACGAGGATAGCTCGGATGACGGAGATGATGGGGGAGATGATGGTGGAGAGGAGAGGCAGCAAAGGTTGGATAGTCTGGGCAGAGCACAAATCATTCGACGGGCCAGATCAGGCGGCAGGCCATGGACAGTGATTAGGGTGTCGTCCTCATCTCAGCAGGCACAGATGGTTGCATTGCAGGCTCAGGTTTAGACCTTTCAGGGACAGCAGGCACAGCTACAGAGCCAGCTAGCTCAGGCTCAGAGTGTGATAGTACAGTTGTAGGCACAACTTTCACAGGCTCAGATACAGGTACAGGCTCAGGCGCCTGCCCCAGATTCCCAGGTGACACAGTTGGTAGCAGAGAGGGATGCACTTAGACAACGGGCACTGGAGGCCGAGGGTGTGGCACAGAGACTCATGGGTACCGTAGAGAGTACGTCATTACGGGAGGCCATTGCAGAGGGATTTGAGGCAGCTAGAGAGGTTGAGTACTACCGAGTCAGATATGAGGAGTTGTGTCCTCCCGAGCGTCGAGAGCCTTATCCACGATCACATAGTAGGACGAGGACCCGATCACAGACATCGACACATGGCAGAGAGGTTACAGGGCCTCAACGGGATCCTGATGCAGGGGGTAGTGGCAGGCCGCCTCCTTCCAGACCAGCTCCTTCAGGGGCATCTACCAGTTAGTGATTGGGACAGATATATTTTGCACATATGCAAGGCATGTATATTGAGTTTTGATCATATCTCATGTATTATGTTTTGAACTTTTTAGTTTCATTGGACATTGGACATTTGTATTATTTTGATGAGCGATGATATGCAGCGGTGATAATTTTGATGATGCTATGTTTGTGCATTTTTGATGTGATATGGAGGCTTCTTTTATGCATGTATGATATGAGATGGATTTTGATATATGTTGACTATTTTTGCAGACTAACCTTATGATGCAGGATGATCCAATTTATATGATGCAAATGGATGACCTAGGATGTAGATGCAATGATTGTGATAATGTATATATGAGATGTTGATTTTTGAATTTTGTTTCAAATGCAGAAATGAATAGTATGTGTAGAGAATGCATCATGAATTTATGATATGAAAATGGTAGAGAATGAATGTGATACTGATAATGATAATGATGAAAAGATAAATGATATATTTGGCAATGTTTATGTAATGAAAATGGTGATGAAAATGAAATAATTATAATGTGGCATGCAATAATATAAAACGAATGAGTGCAATGGTAATGGAATGATACTAGATGATGATGATAAATAATAATAAATGATAAATGATAAAATGATAATGGGATGATGAACGATAATGATATGAGAGAAATAGTAATGATAATAGTAATTGAGAAATGATGATGTTATGAAAATAATGGTATGAAATGATGAATGAAATAGAAATGATAATGATAATGATAGAAAATGAAATAGAAATGATAATGATAATGAGAATGATAATGAATGAGAAATGATTTTGATATAAAAATGATAATGATAATGATAATGATAATGGATGAGAAATGATATTGATATGAAAAATGATAATGATAATGATAATGATAATGATAGAAAATGAAATGAAAATGATACACGATAATGATAATGAAAAATAGAAAATGATAATGAATGAATGATATGAATGATATAGACATGATAATGATAAATGATAAGGATATAAGAAAATGATAATGAATGAAAGATAGAAAATGAAATAGAAATGATAATGGTGATGATAATGATAGAAAATGAAATAGAAATGATACATGATAATGATAATGATAATGATGAAATGATGGGAGATGATAAATGAAATAAATGTCCAAATGTCCTCCACAACGAGTTCAAAACTACATGACAATCGTTAATGTTTTCATTCAGCCTTTCAGAACACTGATGTGAATCCAATATGCAGATATATACAAATGATCTAACTAACATGCAACTAAATGAAACTAACCAATTTGTTGAGCCTATTATAAGCATTCTTGAATCATCATAGAGCATTTTAAAATGTTGGAAGTATGTACAAGCATCAGAGGGGAAATTAGCACCAATGATGACCTGAGTACAACTTTCATGATTTTTGATATAGCAAGCGAACACAAGCATCGAGGTATAATTGAACCGAGATGACCTGAGCATTTCTTGCATAAACAGACAAAGATTAACCACCCGTCCGATGCAAATGTGGAACTGTCATCAATGATATTGCTTTGGAAATCATGTCCTGTGACATATTTGCATCGAATTGATCATTAACCTCAAGACAGCAGACAAAGAAAAATCATTCTCGTTCCTTGCCACTCTAGTTCAGTACATCATCGAGTGTGCTCCAGAGTAATGATATCGAAAATCAAACAACCTTTGTTCAAAATGTAATACTGTTATTTCATACATTATTCAGATTTTTAGATCATCCAATAGACAATGATATGGTATTTGCTGAAAATTGTTCATGATAAGGCTCGATGATCGGATAAGGTTTCGCGTGAGTTGGTTGTTTGTTCGCATGATCGGATTTTATGACATTGTCTAGCTGTTTTGTATGCTCTGAAATTTTAAGTGCCCCCAGTTGAGTTTTTGCCCCGTTTATTGACACAACTTGTGAAAAGGAATATGTACAATGATCAAGCCATGGTAAGACATTATATCGCTCTAGGCAAATGACAGCAGGATGATGCAATTATAACCCTAAGATGCGGAAAAAGATGCGGGAAAAAGAAAGCTGAAAAGCCAAAGTGCAAAATAGGAACTAATAGATGGAGAGGTACAGATAGCGTCTGTTTGCCAGATTTTCACTATCTGTGTTTATTGCATTTTTCTGATTTTTATTTTATTTTTTTGTATTTTTCTATCAATAGACTACCTGTTTGCCAGGTTTTCACCCTATGACATTTTTTTTATTTTTTTGTATTTCTTCAAGACCTTTTCTGCTATTTTTGAATTTTTTCAGGACTTTTTCTACTGTTTTTGAATTTTTTCAGGACTTTTTCTACTATTTTTGAATTTCTTCAGGACTTTTTCTGGATGATGATAGCTGACTTAAACATAATATTTCTTAAGATGCATGTTGTTGATGGGTTCGTCAAATAGGTCCCCTTCTGGTTGATAACTTGTAAGCTCTTGAACCGTAGACTGCAATAACCACATAAGGTCCTAGCCAATTTGATTCAAATTTACCCTTCTTTTCTCTGTCTTGTTGATTGCGTGGGTTCTCTTTCAGAACTAGATCACCCACTTGAAAGGTATGTGGCTTTACTTTGTGATTATAGCTGTGAGACATCATCTGTTGGTATGCTTTCAAATGGTCAACTGCTCTCTGTCGCTTTTCATCTAGAAGTTCTAACTCTTATAGTCGGGAAACTCTGTATTCATCATCAATTATGAGACCTTTTAGTGATACTCTGAGTGATGGTATTTCAACCTCTAAAGGCAATATGGCTTCTGCTCCGTAGACAAGAGCAAAGGGTGTTGCACCCATTGGCGTTCGGACACTAGTTCTGTAAGCCCACAAGGCGGGATTGAGTTGAACATGCCAATCTTTTCCTGAATCATCTACATTCTTCTTCAAAATCTTTAGTATAGTCTTATTTGAGGCCTCTGCTTGGCCATTCCCTTGTGGATAGTAAGGTGTTGAATATCTGTGTTGAATATGGAATCTCTCACAAAGTTCATCAACATCCTGATTCTTGAAAGGTCGACCATTATCTGTAATAATGGCATTAGGAATACCATACCGACAAATAATGTAGTTGAGTATGAAGGATGAAATTTATTTTCTAGTGACTTTAGAGAGAGGTACCGCCTCAATCCACTTAGTGAAATATTATGTCGCTGTGATGAACAACTTATGCCCATTTGAAGATGAAGGATGAATTTTTCCTACTAGATCTAACCCCCATTGAGAAAATGGCCAGGTTGGTGTGAACGAGTGAAGTTCTTGTGCAGGAGCATGAATAAGATTCCCATAAATCTGACATTTTGAGCATGTTTTAACAAAAGTGAATGATTCCCTCTCCATTGTAGGCCAGTAGTAACCCATTCTAATCAATTTCTTGGATAAAGTCAACCCACTTGAATGAGTACCACAAATGCCCCCATGTACTTCTTGTAAAGCTTTGTCAGATTCGTCACATTCAAGACATCGAAGTAAAGTACCATCAAGACCACGGCGATAAAGGGTATCAGCGATAAGGGTATAGTGAGAGGATTGTCGGATAAAGTTACGTTTTTTATTACGAGATAAGTCAGGTGGTAAAATGTCGTCTTTTAGGTAGGCATAAATTTTACCATACCAGGGTGAATCAGATCCTACCAAGCGGCAGATAATTTGGCTTTCGGGTGTGTCATAAGCAGGTGTAAATAATTGTTCCACCAGAAATTCATAGCGAGTCTGTTTGTCTGGGAGTTGTAACAATGAAGCGATTGTGGCCATAGCATCAGATGCTTTGTTATCAAGCCTTGGAATTTGTGTGAACTGGATGTCCACAAAGTACTTCTTGAAGTCATCGACCATCTTTTTATATGGCAACAATTTGTCATCTTTAGTTTGATAATCATCATTGATTTGGTTAATGACTAACTGTGAGTCACCATAAACTTGTAGCTCGGTAATCCTCCATTCCAATGTTGTCTTTAATCCAGTGATTAGCGCTTCATATTCGGCTATGTTATTGGTGCATGGAAACATTAGCCTATATGACCGAGGAATGGTATGTCCTTGAGGGGTGACAAAGAGAATGCCTGCCCCTGATCCATGTTGAGTAGAAGAACCATCAAAATATAAGGACCATAGTTGCTTGAATTCTGCAGTGAAAACATCAGCATCTGGAAATTCAATGCGCAAGGGGTGCTCTACTTGTAGGGGAGCGTCGGCTAGTTGATCAGCGATAACTTTTCCTTTGATTGCTTTGTGATCAACATAGTGTATGTCAAACTCACTCAGAATCATGACCCATTTTGCTAACCTTCCTGTCAACGTAGCTTTGCTTAACAGATATTTAAGTGGATCAATCTTAGCAACAAGATTAATCGTATTCGTTAACATATAGTGTCGAGATTTTTGTGAAGCAAAGACTACTGCTAAGCAAGCCTTCTCAATGAAAGTGTAGTTGAGTTCATGTCCTATCAATGTTCGGCTGATATAATATATTGCTCGTTCTTTCCTTGTATGGTCTTCTTGTGCTAGCAATGCACCCAAGGATGTCTCTGTTGCGGCAATGTACAAGATCAATGGTTTATCTGGATTTGGTGGTACTAGAACTGGTGGATTCATCAGGTACTACTTGATTTGTTGAAATGCTATTTCACATTTTTTATCCCATCTAAAAGGAACATTCTTATGCAGGAGATGTGTGAATGGTAGACTTTTGTCGGCTAATTGCGCAATGAATCTTCTTATGGACTGAAGTCGCCCTTGTAATGATCTCAATTGATTGATGTTCTTTGGGGGAGGCATTTCCATGATTGCCTAAACTTTAGTAGGATCTACTTCAATTCCCTTTTCTGAAACAACATATCCTAAAAATTTTCCAGATGTGACCCCAAAAACACATTTCTTGGGATTTAGGCAAACTTTGAATTTTTCCAATCTTGCAAATATTTTAGACAATATTTCCAGGTGTCCTTCTCTGGTGTATGATTTTTCCAATATGTCATCTACATAATCTTCCATGAATGTGTGCATCATGTCATGAAAGATCGCAGTCATAGCTCTTTGATAAGTAGCCCCAGCATTCTTTAGACTAAAGGCATGACATTCCAACAGTACGTTCCCCACGGACAAGTGAAAGTTGTTTTCTCTTAGTCTTCTGGTGCAATCTTGATTTGGTTGTAACCAGAGAAACCATCCATTAATGAATACATGGCATGGCCCGCTGTTAAATCAACTATAGTGTCAATGCTTGGAAGTGGAAAGTCATCCTTAGGGTAGGCCTTGTTAAGATCTCTGAAATCAGTGCACACTCTAATGCGTTTATCTAGTTTTGCTACTGGGACAATATTGGAGATCCATTCTGCGTAGGCAATTGATCTTATAAATCCTGCATCTAGGAGTTCAAGCAAAGACTACTGCTAAGAAAGCCTTCTCAATGAAAGTGTAGTTGAGTTCATGTCCTGTCAATGTTCGGCTGATATAATATATTGCTCGTTCTTTCCCTGTATGGTCTTCTTGTGCTAGCAATGCACCCAAGGATGTCTCTGTTGCGGCAATGTACAAGATCAATGGTTTATCTGGATTTGGTGGTACTAGAACTGGTGGATTCATCAGGTACTGCTTGATTTGTTGAAATTCTATTTCACATTTGTCATCCCATCTAAAAGGAACATTCTTATGCAGGAGATGTGTGAATGGTAGACTTTTGTCAGCTAATTGTGCAATGAATCTTCTTATGGACTGAAGTCGCCCTTGTAATGATCTCAATTGACTGATGTTCTTTGGGGGAGGAATTTCCACGATTGCCTAAAATTTAGCAAGATCTACTTCAATTCCCTTTTCTGAAACAACATATCCTAAAAGTTTTCCAGATGTGACCCCAAAAACACATTTCTTGGGATTTAGGTGAACTTTGAATTTTTCCAATCTTGCAAATATTTTAGACAATATTTCCAGGTGTCCTTCTCTGGTGTATGATTTTTCCAATATGTCATCTACATAATCTTCCATGAATGTGTGCATCATGTCATGAAAAATCATAGTCATAGCTCTTTGATAAGTAGCCCCAGCATTCTTTAGACCGAAAGGCATGACATTCCAACAATACGTTCCCCACGGACAAGTGAAAGCTGTTTTCTCTTGGTCTTCTGGTGCAATCTTGATTTGGTTGTAACCAGAGAAACCATCCATTAATGAATACATGGCATGGCCCGCTATTAAATCAACTATAGTGTCAATGCTTGGAAGTGGAAAGTCATCCTTAGGGCAGGCCTTGTTAAGATCTCTGAAATCAGTGCACACTCTAATGCGTTTATCCGGTTTTGCTACTGGGACAATATTGGAGATCCATTCTGCATAGGCAATTGGTCTTATAAATCCTGCATCTAGGAGTTTCTTGAGTTCTTCTTTAACTAGTAGTGCAATGTGAGGATGCATCTTTATGAGTTTTTATTTCACTGGTTTAGCTCCTAGTTTGATAGACAAATGATGCATTATAAGATCAGGATCAAGACCTGGCATGTCTGCATAAGACCAAGCAAAATTGACTTGATTTTCTTTGAGAAAGCTCATGAACCCTGGGATTTCATTATCTGTCATTGATTCAGCTACCTATAGAATCCTTGGATTATCTGTAAATTCAATATTGATTTCCTTTGTAGGCTCGATCAAAATGGGCGATCGTTCATGATAGTGTTTCGGGAGAGTGTCAAGCTTCCCATCAGCTAGTGCCTCGAAAAGGTTTTCACCATCTGATACGCTCTTTATTTTATCTTTTGTTTGATCTAGTACTGCCAGTTTCTAGTTTTCACCACTAGATCATTCTTCTTTATTTTCATTTTTGCAGCTAGGAGACTTGACACTCTCCTGATTAAAGACTGTACCGAAAATCTCTAGTGGAACAATCATTTACATCATCTATGGAAAGGAAGTTTATGATAGCTTCATCATTTGGAAAAATAGGTATATCAATAGGTTCAGATAGATCCCAGTCAATGAGATCAGGATGGATCAAAGGAAACAAGTCATTTGGTCGTGTGAAATTGGCGATGGTTAGAGTCAAAATAGAGTTATCGGTAGGATCTGAGGTATGAGGTAGATCAATGATGGTACTATTCTCATGATAGTCTTGTTCCTTAAAATCTGACTCAGTATCACTAGACTCATAGTTGCTTTGTAGTTCAGATTCTTGTGGTTGGGACCCTGAACCTTCCCCTTTGATTAAAGTGGGTGTATACTTGTGTATCACATCTACCTCTTTGTCTCTCCAAAATTCATCATCATGGATGGTATCCCATTCATATTCAGCAGAATCTGTATCAGAGTTATTTTCTATGCAATTAAGGATTGATGCCAAACATACCTCATTTTTATCAGAAGCTTCTTGCAATGTAAAGACATTACCCTGTGATTAGTTGGATGGAGTAGAGTCATAGCCTAGTCCAGTTTTATCATATGCAGCCAGCCCTAGAAGATGGATAGGCTCAACTACGCCTTCTTTTCTTTTTCCAATAGGGCCATTGTCATAGCCCATCTTTTGCATGATGGAATACCCTTTTCCATATCGTTCAGTTGGTAAGGTGACATTTAGAACTGTTTCCTCTTCATCTTTATAGAGCCAATTTAGAATTGTTGTATCCTCAAGATCTCCCATGGGGAATTTTTCTTTGATGAATTGTCCATTAAACTTGGTAGTTGGCTCTGTTGATAGTTGTGTTGATGTTGAAGCTACTAATATCTGTTGTGATGTAATAGAAGGTTGTCCATGTGATCGAAGTGATGTAGGTAGATTAGTGAGACAGAGAGAGTATTCCCCAACTCCACTTTCATTGAACTACAGTTTCTTATCAAAGCTTTTGGCTAATTGACTGATTTGTGTATCATTCTTAGGAGAAGTATTAGCAAGCGCTTCCCGATTGTTTGGAACCAAAGTATCCTGACTAGCTTTGATGTTGGCACAAGTTTGGATGTTTGAATTATCAGCTGATATAGTAATTTCCTGTCCGTCATATGGAAACTTAAGACATTGATGGTACGTGGATGGAACAGCTTGCATTTCATGGATCCAAGGACGACCCAACAAGATGTTATATGCAAGATCTCGCTCTAATACTTGACAAAAGGTATTCTTGATAACAGGTCCCACTCTGATTGGTAGCATGATTAGACCTTTAGACATTCTTTCCTCATCATCATAGGCTTTAATAGTTATCTTCCTTCTAGGATCAATGGAGTCCTCAGAAAATCCTAAAGCTCGGACCAACTTCAAGGTACATATATTCAAACCAGCCCCTCCATCTATTAGGACACGTTTTACACGGAACTTGTGGATCATGACCTCTAAGTATAATGACGAATTGTGGGGATGAGTCATGGAAACATCATCTTTGTCAGAAAATGAAAGACATGTGGGTGAGGACAAGTGTCCTACCATGGCTTGAAATCGGTTTACATCCAAATCCGTGGATACAACTGTTTCAAAAAGGGCCTTCTCTAAAATTTCCTTATGTGCAGGGGAAATCTTCAGGAGTTCTAAAATGGAAATTTGAGCCAGAGTTTTTCGAAGTTGGTTAACTAAGTCATATTGATGTTGAGGGAAGGGCTCAGTGGATTTCGAAGAGGCACCCTTCAAGACAACTTTAGCTTGTGCTCTCGTCGTGGCATTAACTGTCCATAGTCTATCTTTTCATTGATTTTTATAACGTTGATTCGCTCATCATCCGTATAGAGGTGACGGATTACAGTGTCATCGATTTGGTTCACTTTTTTGTCAAAAGACTCTCCCTTTTGATAATTTGGAAAAGGGTTGTGAAATTCTTGGTGATCTTCATTGGATTTTTGTTGTCCTTGTATTGTGATAGTGCCATTGTCAATTAGGTCTTGAATAGCATGCTTCAAAGCTTGACAGTTGTTTGTATGATGACCTCTTCACCTATGACAATCACAATAATAAGCCTCATTCCATGATGGAGGTTTTACACTAGGTTCATAATTGCGTTGGGGTGGTAGAGTAAGGGCATTTTTTTCCATAACCTCTTTGAAAGCAGATTCCAAGGATTGTCCTAGTGGAGTGAAAGTTCTTCTACTAGAGAAGAATGAAAAGAGTTGTGGATTCATGTTTGAGGTATTCCCTAAGGTGTTGTCGTTGTTTCCATGGTAATTTTGATTGTTGACAGCCCCTTGATTTGAAGTAGGATTTTGATTCATGTTGTTCTTTGGAAGGGGAGGATTGTTTCCTTGATTTGTGATAGAATTGACATTGTTGTAATTATTGTTGCGAGGAGTATTTAGAGTACTCAGAACAAATGGCTTAGTCGAGACATGATTTGCATCTACAACACCATCGTTTACAATGTTTTTGTTGCGAGTCCAAAACTTAGACTTGTCCTGATTGTTATAATGGTTAGATGAGTTGGGATTGTCTTTGCCAAGTTTTATTGTCCCTCTTTTGACCAAAGCACCTTCAATGGTTATAGAATCCTCAATCATTTTCTCAAAGGAAGGTGGACAATGTAGATTTAAACGATAGCTCATTTCTAAATTTAGGCTATTGATGAAAGTAACCATTTTTTCCTTTTCAGGAACAGGACGTGGGTACCTAGTGAACATTCTTCTCCATCTTTGAAGAAAGGTAGTAAAAGGTTCACCAGGTTTTTGTGCAACCTTGCAAAGATCAATCATGGTGATTTGGTGTTGGATGTTGTAGGAGTATTGTGTTATGAACAAATTGATCAATTCCTCAAATGTCTGGACAGGAGGTGTAATTTTCGATAGCCATTCCATAGATTGACTTCCAAGACTCCTAGGAAACAAACGCATCAAGTAAGTGTCTTCATGTGCAAATTCTAAAGTCATGTTTCAGAATTCTCTAGCGTGATCGATTGGATCCGATTTCCCATTATAATGATCAAATTTGGGAATTTCACAATGTTTAGGAAATGGAATCATATTGAGACTTCTATCAAAAGGATAAGGACATATGTCATCAAGAGTATATTTCTTTGTTGTGGTCCCCCCTTGTAACTCTTTGATTTGTCCTTGGAGTGCTTTAAATTGTTGAGTGAGAACAGCAAGATCGGATGGGGATGTTTCTTCTTATTTGCTCTTTAATTTCTCAGTATCAAAATCCTTAGGCAGTTTAGCTCCTTGATCGGCTAGAAAGAGAAAATACTTTTCTTTGTCACATTGCAGAATCTTTTCTATGGCTTTAAGAAACTTGGGGTCTTGTTCAGCCTCTTCAATGTGAAGTTCTTCCTCTGGATCATCATCACTATCTAGAGGAGTTTTGTTCATGGCTTTGTACTTATGAAATGGATTTATTTCTCTATTAGCCATACTTTCGTCACTAAAAAGGGGATTTCGATTCACACTATAATGAGGATTATCACGTTCACCTTCTTCTTGAATGTTATGGATAGGACCTTCTCGTTGAGACTCTTCTCCTAGTTTGTTGTATTGGGATCTTGTAAAAATAGGCATATGATAATGATATCTTGATCTGATAAGATGAACAAAAAATCCTATGATATGATCAAAGATGTTCCTAATTCTTGATTGTGGCTTCCAAAGACAAAGGATATCCGGATCCTGTTGAGGGAAGTTGAATCAATAATCCAAAATTTTTCTTGTGAGGTGTACTCCTAAAGTTTCGATCCCTGCTTTTGAAAATATTTGTAAGTCTATTGAAGGTCACTAAAGGATTTGACTAGGGTGTGTTGAATATTCAATTGAAGGTTGTGGTATATTCTCAAACTCAAGAGGTTGATTAAGATTGTGATGCTGAGATAGAGCTAATCTTTGATAATAGGCTTG
Organism: Sequoia sempervirens; assembly: GCA_007258455.2. NCBI lineage: Eukaryota > Viridiplantae > Streptophyta > Pinopsida > Cupressales > Cupressaceae > Sequoia > Sequoia sempervirens. The sequence goes on from VDFB02041628.1 coordinate 51,054, forward strand.
AGTATTCAAAGGTTCTAAAGCGTATTCATCAGTGAATCCTCTGACGTAGTCTTGGTATCTATGGAGAAATTTGCGATAATGAAGCAAGACGTGTCGACTCTTATACAAAAATTCTCTTCGGTCCAAAGTTTTCTTGTAACTTAAGTTTGTTTTGGGTTTCTTGATCCTATTGAAAACTGATTTCTTGACGAACTTGGTTGATTTCCACTTCCTCAACATGGGAGAGAAATATCAGAAATTTGGGTTTGTGTAAAATTTGACAAAGACCGAAGCACTATTCTGTTCCCTAAATGCGTTGCAGAAAAAGGTATATGCGCTGGAGAAAAATTTAAATGCGTTGTTGAATACCTCAAATGCGTAGAAACAGACCTTAGATGCGCTAAACCTAATAGTATATGCGCTAAAACAATCTCTAAATGTGCTGGAAAATGACTCAGATGCACTGTACTAGCCAATGGATGCGCCAGAACAGATTTTAGATGCGCTACAGTTTTTCCTAGATGCGCTAAAATAGTTTTCCAATGTCGTTTTTGACTAGTTTTTGAAAAAAATTAGCTGAAGCTTTTCATATTCGTTTTGGATGATCTTTTATCTGAATTAATGTTCTTGAAAAACATAGCAAACAGTTTGGTTTAAGTTGAACATAACCAAGCACATAATAAGACAAGCACAACTTAAGTTAGGCCAGGACAATATCCGCTAGATTCTACATGGGTTTCCCCAACCGCATATCAGTAGCGTGTGAATTCAGAAGCTTGGTTGCACGGGCTCCCCCTTACAGTGCACTCTCTTCTCAGGCCAACCAAGCTTCCAACCCCCATGAAACTCCCATGGCAGATTGATCACCTCTACTAAAGACTGCGAAAGTGTGGAAGGCTTCACACCGACCGGTGCTGGACTAGAAAATAGAAGGTTTTTGGCTTTCTAAACAATGGTATTTAATTTAGGACCCCCGTTCGAGTGGCCATACATGGGGCAAGAGACTAATCACCATTAAGGTGGCACTCCAGCCTGAAGAGGTTAAGCTCAACAGGGTTTAAGGGAGTACAACTCCGTCCGTATGACACATCCGCACAAGCAACCTTAGGTTTTCCCTTAAGGTTTACATTTATATACTGGTCGGGGGTAGCTTGGCCTTAGCTCCGTTACCGGTTTGAGTCACGTTGAGGTGATGAAATCCCCAGGCAGGCCCAATTTCTAGAGTCAATAACCGTTTCTCTTACACCCAGGATCGCACAAGTGCGCAAGGGGAGAGGATACTTCGATTATCAAGTCAAGGTTACACAGGGAAAAGTGGGTCTGGCTTTTTTATCACCTAGTTTGCACAAGGTGAGAGCATAGTCACCTACCACTTTCAAGCACAATCAAATAGAGTAGACAGATTCATTTTAGATGCACCAAAGTCAAAAATGATTTAATCTAAGTGAATATTTTGCTTCACAACAGGCATGGGATTCGTTTTAACTGCATGATAAAGATGTGGTGGCTACCCTAGATTGATTCATTTTAAAACCAGCAAGAAAAGGAAAGAAATTCTGTCTACGGAAGGCATCAGACTCAGAATCTCTGTTACAACCAAAATGTGCCGAAACAGACAGTATATGCGCAGAAAAATAACTCATATGCGCAAGAAAATAACTCACATGGGCAAGAATAGAACCCAAATGCGCAAGAATAGAACCCAAATGCGCAAGAACAGAACCTATATGCGCTAATTAAACTCCTAAATGCTCTTCAAAAATTCCCATATGCGCCGAAACAGTCTTCATATGTGCTAAAGTACCTGCAAAACGAAAAAAAAATGAATCTCCCAGACGCACTACCGAATGTCAGAAAACCTGCAAGAAAAACCTGCAAGAAAAAAGTCTAAAATAGGGGCATAGGCCCCACAGTGGGCGCCAAAAATGTGTGATTGAAAATATATGCGTAATGAAATGAAATAAATACCATTCAAGCACACCAATAAGACATTGTATTCAAAAACAGAAAATAAAAGATAAAGAGATGCAAACTCAATATTTTGCTTTGATTATCGTCCTATTGTCCTCTATCTTCAGTGTTTTTGTTGATTCCAGCTTTTGCTCTCAGATTTATGTGCTAGGCTCAACAAACTATCTTCCTAAAGAACGAGATTTAAATATGATGCATGATGCAAGATTAAGTTATGATATGAAATTGGACTAATGTGATTGAAGTAAACATGATGCTAGAATGCTAAAATGCTAAATGAATTAAATGCATGAACTCTAATTAATCACCCATCCCCAATGTTTAGATTCACACAGGTATTTATAGATTTTTCGAAGGATTCTGATTGGCTGTCTTGCTTGACGGTTGTGATAATTCCTGGCAGATCGAATGGCTGAAGATGGATGAAACTGAAGAGAAAATAGAAGAAAACCTGAAAACAAGATTTTTCTATTTTTATGAAAGAGGAAAAGATAAGAAGATAAAGAAATCACCTTTCTTTAAAAAGATAAAAGAAAGATTTAAAAGCTGATAAATAATGAATTAAAAATTCAATTATTTACTTGTGGATGATATTCAGCTTTTCTTAGTTAAATTAAGCTTTTAAAGAAAGCAGAAGAAAGTTTGTGATAAGAAGAAAGTTTTAATTAGGATTTTTGAAGAAAGCAGAAGATCTCATATTTAAATAAAATATTTAATTATGATATGAGAAGAAAACAGAAGATTTTAATATCTAGTTGTGATTTAGAAAGAAAGCATAAGATCTTTAATTAAATAAGGTTTATTTAATTAAATCACATTTATGAAATTAATTAAATGAAACATTTAATTAATTAGAAGAAGAATTTAAAATAGAAGAAAAAGAGATATTTAAACTTAATTAAATCAAAAGATTTAATTTAAATTCAAACAATGATAATTAATTTAAATAAATAAAATGTATTTATTTAATTAATTAAGTGGACGTATGAAAATAACTAAATAAAATAAATTTATTTAATTATGAAAGAAGAATAAGATGAATGAACAATATAATTAAATTAATTAAATTTAATCATATGTAGAGGACTTTAGAAAAATTAATTAAATAATAAATATTTAATTAATTGTCAGGATTATAGACATGACCATTTTTATGCGTATACACTACTTAGTCGGTCAAGTCAAGTGAGGACACTATGGTGTCTTATGCCAGATGTCTAAGTACTAGATGTGGATCGTGTAAGTTGTTGAATGTCTCTTTACAAGTTTTGTGACAGGAGATGCATGGTTGACAATCTCTTTGGAATTTATTTTCCTGCAACATAGATTAAAATTTATTTTCTGCAATTAGGAATCTAGATCGAAACAATGGAACCACCCCCCACCAAAAACACAAAATACAAAAACAAATGAAAACCTCATTTCATGGTACTAGCAATTCATCAGAAATCTTGTATAAAAGAAATACTTTTCCATAATCTACCATGTTGAGTATGTATTTGTTTTACATCAAGTAAAACATGTACCTAGTTATAGGAACTTGATGATATCTTCTCTTGGTTATCCTAATGATTGAAAAATAATGAAAGGTTACAAACCACGACATGGTTGATTTGGAAGAATTTACATAATCGATGACTATAATAAGTTGTCTGATTCGAATTGCTATTTCTGTGCAATGAGGGTTTCAAAGAATAATTACTTGTTTGCATTGATTTCCATTTCCATCTCCCCAGTCCATTCCTGCATAATAAGTCATTTTCATCCATCCATTACTATTATCTTCACACTTACCCCATTTAAATATCACAAGATCAATAAGATTCGTGCATGCAAGAGGATTTATTTTTTTTTTTTAAATCTAGACTAACAGCACTATGTAGAAACTAATAGCTCCTAATATCATAAGGAAGATTTAGTTGTTGATGCGGGCTGGAGACAAAATTTTGGGAAGAACATGATCCTAATTTGAAGCAATGTTAGGTATTCACTCTTCTGATTCTATTGGAGAGATTCATGCAAATATTGGAAGGAACACACCAATCTAGCACCCTAAAATATTGCATGTGAATCTATTGCCATGCATGGAGTCTGTTATTTTGGACAGTTTCCATGGGTCAAATAGATTTGACAAATTTAAAAATCCCATGCAAATAGATCAGGCCAAAAGAAGATCCTATTTTGGCTAGAAGAAAAGCATAACTGACTTGCATGATTATTGGAATGGGACATGCAACAGATTTGGTATCATTGCTCCATATTTCACATGGAAATAACCACATGCCGACATTGAAGGTAAATCTTATTGGAAATCACTACTTTTTAGCATCTATGATTAATAAGGTTGATGTTCCTATGTTTGAGGATCTAAATATGGCAATTTATGTTTTCTTTTTGATGGATCGCTAAGTTTGTGCAGTATTTTTTGGAATTCTTTTCAAACTATAGCTATAACATCTGCTAGAAAATTGGAATGTAGTAGGTTGCATGCAAAGCCTCAATATTTTCTAGGAATAGTTACAACCCAAGCAACTCAGAAATTCCATCAATCTGGTCTCAAAGCTATTGTTTCTTTTGTTTTATGTGTTTATGATTGGTTTACATGGATGTTAAGTCATGTTACCAAAAAAAAAAATGACAACAATTTAAAAATAATCAGACTTACATTCCATGCAAGACTAACACAGAATACCGAATTTACATATAGTCATTTGAGATCAAGTATTAATCATTTCTGAGTACTGCAGATGATGTTAAAATAGCAGAATTGCAGGTTCTGTGATTCTTCATAAAACAACACGAAAACATCAAAATGACTTCAATGATAAGCAGATTTGTGGTCACAAAAGTGGTAAATTGTCCTTGGTTTCGAGGGGCTCCGCCCCTCAACCTCGCCCTATATCGCGATGGGGAGCACGCAAGGGCTCTCCCCCTTGACCCTACTGGGGGCTGCCGCCCCCAAACCCCCGCTTTTACTTTCCACTCAAAATAAACAAAGACAAAGAAAAGTTGTGGAAACCTATTCAACATGATGACAATCCAGGCCAAATTATCCAAGTATGTTTTTCAACTACTAAATTCTAGTTTCATCTTCCATGTACAAATAACAGTTAATATTTTCTGCATAGTCCATAAATTTAAAAAAAAAACATTGATGACATCCCATTTTATCCATTTCCATTCATATTCAGGAATTAGTTGTAGCCATATCCACTTTCATTATCATAGAACTTATCTAGGAGTTCTTCTTTTCCACAATAAAGTTCCATTGTAAATAATGATAATTCTTGAACCATCCATCATTCTTCAGTAGGCTGAAATACATTCCTCCATACCAATTCCAATGTTCATCTCCATAATCCTTTTGTTGGCATTTATACTTAATTGATATTGTTGATATTATGCTTGTATGGAAAGGATTTGTTTGTTTTAGGTTTTTATAGGATAATTCATAACATGAAGTCATTCTAGAGATTGTAATGGATAAGATATCCATGACTTCATCAAGTAGTTGGCACCTTATCCTGAGTCACCTCTGACAAACAAAGAGTAGCAGAATCAACAAGTATCTATCACCAACTATTTGGTTATGAAGAAATGTCAACATCAAGAAAATGCAATGCTACTTTTGGAAGTAGTAAAGGCGTGTAGACAGTCTACAGCTAACATCTTCTATGTCATCAATTTTTGAAAACTCAAAAAAAAAAACCAACAATGAAAACCCTCAGGCGTTGTTGGCAGTCTTGGTTTGAAAACCAGCTTGCTGGTGGATCAAGTACTAGAGAAAGAGCCTTGGATGGAAAACCAGCTTGCTAGCCATTCAAGGGAAAATAAAATAAAAATCGAGGAAAAGTGCGCACCAACAATGGCAATTTTCAGCAACATCTCTACTCATATCTGTGCTCATGCCTGTGCTCTTTGTTGCGACTTCAATTGTGCTACAGGGCTGCCAAATCATGTTCTCTCTAATCCATTTCTATGGGATTTGGTTTTCCATTTTTCTCAAATTTTTATCATTATTTTCCACATGGTTGACATCAAGAGAGTCAGGAACAAATAAAGTTTTGATCAGGTATTTACTTCTTTTATTTTATTTATAAATTTTCTTGTAAGTTTTGTTATTACACAAAGATCCGTTTTTATTCCTTTCCCACTTTTCTATATGGTTTATACTCTCCCTACTTCATGGCTATTTACCTTGGCAAGCATGAGGACATGCATGAGATTAGGTGTGGGAGAAAAAAATAAAAATAAAAAAATTGAAGGGCAGCATGAGAATTCCACACAAGAACCTATATCAAAAATAAACCAAGGATAGTAGGAAAGCCTCCACACAAGAACCTATCCTTGAAGAATGCATGCTAATGACCACTGTTATTGCAAAACTGTGATGAAGAGACTATTGAAAAAAAAAAGTCTACCTCCAAGAACAACATGATATAGATGGTGGCATGCATGAGGACATGCATGAGATTAGGTGTGGGAGAGATGATTAGACCATTAAATAACTCATTATATCTATGAAATAACATATTTTTCCTTTGCATATAAAGTGGATCTAAGTGTAGTTTCCAAACTTATGGTTTATTTAGAATGAAATAAAGAAGTTATATTTGGTTATTTCTTTATAAATCATTGTTATCTTATTGTCAACTATTACCATTAAATCTTGGAAAAAGGTGTTAAAGTGTATACATGTAGCTCCAAAGATCATGTTCTAAAGATGCTCTGGAAATGCTCTAAAGATGCTCTGGAAATGCTCTGAAGACCAGCATAGAATACTCTGAAGATTCCAATATTGTGCCAAAGTATAGTTGGATCCTTTGGGTTGAAGTAATCACTTCCTTGATATCTATAAATAGACTTTATATATTTAGATATCCTATTTTTAGGCATTACCATTTATGGTAATGGCCTAAATTAATCCAGTTGTATTCATACTTTAAAATTTGTAAATCCGAATATGTATTTTTAGTCCACAGTTTGTTGAGGGGGTTCCAACGTCTTCCTAGAAACGTGGATCATGTTGCCTATTTTTGGATAAGTAGATTTTGGCATTAGATTGCCCAGATTTTTGGTAATCTATTATTAGGTGTTGACATGCGTTTAAATACACATCTTCTCATTTTCTAGAGAGTTGGAAGCAGTAAATCAATAAAATATATTTTGAAGTTCAAGAAAAATCTTGTGTTCTGAATAAAATCCTCTTCCAAGGAATGAGTTGGCCACTCATTCCAGGGAGAATGGATCAATGTATTTTATTTCTTTATTTATTTCTTTATTCTATAAATTTTTATTCTCTTTCTTTTATGTTTTGTAAACATTTATCTGTATAGTTTGTTGTAAACCTGTAGGTTTTTTCTGTGTTTATTATTTTCTTTTAATTCAATAATTTACTTTCTGCAAGTGTGCTCTATAATTTCTACAAGTGTGGTGTGCTCTTTCAATTCCTGCAAGTATGCCATTTCAATTATGTAAGTTTGTTATTTGATTTCAACAAGTGTGAAGTGTGGTAGAAGGGTTGTTAACCATAAATCTCTCTCTCCTATTGCATATTGCCTTCAGATTACATCCTTGGAGTGACATGATTAAATGATGTGATTGACGATCTCATCAGAAAGAAGCTCAGGAGTTGCTTTCTTTTTGTTTGAATTGGTCCAATAGGACATAACAGATGAAATAAGGAAGAGTGAAACTCGAATAAGTACTCAAGCAGATATGTATAGCTTGGCAGATGATAGGGAAAATCAGAGATGGTCCTACATTGTGTAGCTATAGGAAAAATTCTTTTTCATTCAGGATCAAAGAACATAAGTAATTAAGAAGTTTGTGGCACTCAGAGATATGGTAAAACTCAAACACATTCTTGTATCCAATGCTCTTGACAGTATTGGTGGTCTATCAGAAGTTAATCTCAGTCCAAATAGTTTAGAAGATGTTGTAGAGTCTTTGACTAAGCTTGAACTACTACACAAGACTCCTGCAAGCGCAAAAGGATTGTTGGAAGAAGGAAAAGCCACATGGGAAGATATTATAAAGAATCTCAAAGCTTCTTCCTCCTTAGCTAAACATTTTTTTTGCTTGATCAATTTTTTGGTGCACTTACTTTCATAACCTTTGTCATTGATTTCAAATGGGGGGAGATAGATAGATAGAGGAAAAACATTTTTGAAAAAGCATTAACTTTGAAAGGGGGAGTATTCAATTGTCTCTTATTGGTATAAAAATGTTTTTGATATGCATGTTGTCATCAATGCTAAAGGGGGAGATTGTTGGAAATATGGGAACCTTGCAACATAAGCATGAAGTGTACATGGGATATTTTTATTATTTCGGTGTTGTCATTGATGTCAACATTATCGAAACATAGTGGGAAACATATTTGGTATACCGGAAGTTAATCTCCACCATAAGTGTTTTGTACTATTGGGCCAATACGTTGGTCTTTGAGTCTGGAATTCACCACAAGATGAGATTTGATTATGCTCTATTAATCTCATTATTATGACTCTTTAAGACAACTATATCTAGGATCTTGAGGAATTTGGTGTTGTGTACAAAAATTTATTAATGACAGAGTTTAACTCTATACACTATGTTGTTTCTCTATTTTGTATACCAATGTGGGAGACTCCGCATTTTCTTAGAAAGAATATTTCGTTGTGTTAGTTCTAAGGGTAATCTCCTTGATGTTAATGTGATGACAAATTGATGTAATATCATATTCGGAAGGTGTTTATCTTGAGAATTATGTGTGTGTTAACTTGGAGTTTATGTGATTAGGTCTTATTCCTAGCCAACCTAATATATGACTTGTATTAAGAAGAACAATTATACTTTGTAGATGTTGGTTGGATCTCTTTTAGGTCTACGCTGACTTGACATGATACACCACATGGATAAAAATGATTTAATCTTATATGGTTCCGACATGAGGTATTTTGATTGTTTTGTTTGTATCCAATTAGGCTGACCTAATTGATGTGTGTAATCTACATGTATATACAAGACCTTTTTGGAGTTGAAGAACCATGTGTGGAGTAAGTGGATGAAAATAATGTGCGAGCCTAAATGATATATTAGTTGCGAGCGGTATATTGTAGAAAAAGATAAGGATCAAAGCAGAATGATTAAGTGACTGCTATGCAGCACAGTACTTCACATACAGAGCCTTATTCACTACAACAAATCCATGTGATTAGCTCCCTTTTTTGCTTTTTTTTCTGCTTCCACCCATTGTTTTAATGTATTTTTCTCCATTTTTTTGGAAAATTCGGCGCTATTTATTGGGATGGCAATATTTTTGGCATTTTTTGTGTCAATTAGGACAAGCAGGTGCTAATTCAAGCACAAATTAGTGCCAAAATTAACACCTAGTGTAGTGCCCATATTAATGCCAAAATTAATGACAAGATTAGTGCCAAAATTAACACCTATAGTAATGCCCAGATTAACACCTAAATTAGCAACCAAATTAGCATCTACACTAGCGCCTATATTAGCGCCTGATGTAATGCCTATTTTAGCACCTACTTTAGAGCCTGTTTTAGCGCTTTCTTTAACACTTAATTTATTGCCTAATTGTTCTGATCTAGCAGGGATTAAGGGTGTTAGAAAAAAAACTCCTTCCCCAATTTTCACTAGCCTTCAATTGCTTGCCTATATTTCACTTGCATCAAAAGATCTATTGCCTTTGATTTTTCATTGTATTTAACATGAAATGCAACAATTTGTGTGATAAGATCCATACTGTCACCAGCATTCCCTTTGTATATACCCATTTATTCCTCCAAATAATCATAAACAAAGCAAATTTCACCTTTACCATAGTACTTTGTGCAAATTAAGGGTTAAGGGTTGAGAATTGAGGGTTAAGGGCGGTTTAATGCATAGGGTAGACAGTAGAGGGTAGAGGGTGTAAGGGTGTAGGGTTTAAGGGTGTAGGGTTGAGGATTTAAGGTTGAGGGTAGAGGGTTGAGGGTATATGGCTCAAGGATTAGGGTTGAGGGTCCAATGTATAGGGTAGAGGGTATAGGGGTTGAGGAATTAGGGTTTAAGGGTACTTGAGGGTTGAGGGTAGAGGGTAGACATTACTTAAAGGTTTAAGGGTTGAGGTTTGAGGGATTATGGTAGAGAGTTTACTTGGGTTTAAGGGTTGAGGGATTAGGTTCGACTGGTGTAGAGGGTATTGGGTTGAGGGTAGAGGGACGTAGAGGGTTTAATGGTTTAGGGTTTAGGGTATTGGGTTGAGGGTATATAGGGTTGAGGGATGGATTAAGGGTTGAGGGTTGAGAATTGAGGGTTGAGGGTGGTTTAATGTATAGGGTAGAGGGTAGAGTTGGTAGAGGGTGTAAGGGTTTAGGGTTTAAGGGTTGAGGGTTGAGGGTTTAAGGTTGAGGGTAGAGGGTTGATGGTATATGGTTCAAGGATTAGGGTTGAGGGTCCAATGTATAGGGTAGAGGGTATAGGGGTTGAGGGATTAGGGTTTAATGGTACTTGAGGGTTGAGGGTAGAGGGTAGAGGGTTGAGGGTTTAAGGGTTGAGGGATTAGGGTAGAGAGTTAGGGTTTAAGGGTTAGGGATCCGAGGATATAAGAGGGTATTGGGTTGAGGGTAGAGGGACGTAGAGGGTTTAATGGTTTAGGGTTTAGGGTTTAGGGTATTGGGTTGATGGTATAAGGTTGAGGGATTAGGATTGAGGGTAGAGGGTAGAAGGTTTAATGTCTATTTAAGGGTTTAGGGTTGAGGGACATTAAGGGTTGAGGATAGAGGGTATATGGTATAGCTAGGAAATTTGAGGGTATAATATGGTTGAAGGTCAATTAGGGTTGAGGTTCCAATCTAGAGTAGAGGGTATAGGGGTTGAGGGTTTAGGTTTTAAGAGTTGAGGGTTGAGGGATTGGTTTGAGGGTTGAGAATTTAAGGGTGTATAGGGTAGAGGATAGAGGGTTTAAGGGTTAAGGCTTGAGGCTTGAGGGTTTAACATTGAGGGTATATGGTTGATGGATTAGGGTTGAGGGTCAAATGTATAGGGTAGAGGGTACTATAGGGGTTGAGGGTACGTATATGGTACATTGAGGGATTAGGGTTGAAGGTCCAATGTATAGGGTCAAGGGTATAAGGGTTGAGGGATTAGGGTTTAACTAGGGTTGAGGGTTGAGGGTTAATTAAGGGCTGAGGGATTAAGGGTTGAGGGTTGAGGGATTAGGGTAGAGAGTTTAGTAATTGGGTTTAAGGGTTTAACTAGGGTTGAGGGATTAGGGTCGAGGGTAGAGGGTATATGGTTCAAGGATTAGGGTTTAGGGTCCAATGTATAAATAGGTTGGTAGAGGGTAGAGGGTAGAAGGTGTAATGGTTTAGGGTGTAAGGGTTGAGGGTTGAGGATTTAAGGTTGAGAGTAGAGGGTTGAGGGTATATGGTTCAAGGATTAGGGTTGAGGATCCAATGAATAGGGTAGAGGGTATAGGGGTTGAGGGATTAGGGTTTAAGAGTACTTGAGGGTAGGGTATAGGGTTGAGGGTTTAAGGGTTTAAGGGTTGAGGGATTAAGGGTTGAGGGTTGAGGGATTAGGGTAGAGAGTTTACTTGGGTTTAAGGGTTGAGGGATTAGGGTCAAGGGTATAAGAGGGTATTGGGTTGAGGGTAGAGGGATGTAGAGGGTTTAATGATTTAGGGTTTAGGGTATTGGGTTAAGGGTATAGGGTTGAGGGATTAGGGTTGAGGGTAGAAGGTTTATGGCTAGCTTAGGGTTTAAGGGTTCAGGGTTGAGGGATGCTAAGGGTTGAGAGTAGAGGATTTAGGGTATAGCTACGAAATTTGAAGGTATAATATGGTTGAAGGTCGATTAGGGTTGAGGTTCCAATGTAGAGGGTAGAGGGTATAAGGGTTGATGGTTTAGGGTTGAGGGTTGAGGGATTAAGGGTTGAGAGTTGAGAATTGAGGGTTGAGGGTTTAATGTATAGGGTAGATCAGAGGGTAGAGGGTTTAAGGGTTGAGGCTTGAGGGTTTAAGGTTGAGGGTAGAGGGTTGAGGGTATATGGTTGAGGGATTACGGTTAAGGGTCCAATATTGTATAGGGTAGAGGGTATAGGGGTTGAGGGTACGTATATGGTCGAGGGATTAGGGTTGAGGGTCCAATGTATATGGTAGAGGGTATAGGGGTTATGAGGGATTAGGGTTTAACTAGGGTTGAGGGTTGAGGGTAGAGGGTAGAGAGTTGAGGGTTAATTAAGGGATTAATGTATTTTTCTCCAATGTTTTAAAAAAGTTAGCACTATTTATCGGGATGGCGCTATATATTTTTATCACTATCAACAATAAAAATAATATTAAGTTTGTAGTTAATTAGTGTAGAAACCATTTTAAAAATTTATTGTCACTCCTAACAAGTAATATTAAGCCTTATTATTCAAACCACTCAAATAATTTAAACCATTCATTCAATATATATAGATCTCAATAAGGCCATGAAGGTATACACAATGTCTTGAAAATGTAATATAGTGTTATAAGGTCTACAATGTCATATATGCATTTGATGAATGTTTAAATAAATTCATATAGGAATACAATTGTACACATTGGTAAAATATAAATATATACATATAAATCCATATAGGTATATACAATTATATACATTAGAATAAAAATCTACATCTACATTTCATGGAAATTGAAATCATAGTTTAGTGGCACTGGCAATCATAGTTTGGCGACACTGGCAATCATGTCATATCGCCCAAAGAACTAGGCACATTATGGCCATAACCCCAGTTGGAATCAGACGGAGGCGAGCTAATGGGTCGTGGGACAAATGGACAGTAGACAGTCAATCCGGTCGGGCACGATGGTTAATGCACATCATAATAAACTCTTGGCAACCTGCTCTTTATTAATACAACTTGACCGAGTTTCTTTTCACCCATCTTCGTCTAATTTTGTCTTTGGCTTGCTCTGCAAAATAGCTATGGCTAAACATTCTAAATTCGTTGTGGAGGTTTCAGCAGATGGTGTGGTTAGTGTTGGACTTGACACTCTAATTCAGCTAGATTGCAAGGTGTGACAAACGGCCTTCAAGCACATTACCGATCAGCTGTTGAAGCAGATTATGTTGAGGACCAATCCTTATGTGGCGGTGGCAGTAAAAATGGTGTTGGGGAAATATTTTGTGCAAAACCGAGAGTCCTTCAGGGTTAACACCCACATTGCCTCTTGTTTTCTCACATCTCTCCTGGACATGAGAATGCCAAAGGTCAAGGTAAAGGCCATCATTTGCAAATTGTTCAAGAACGAGATTCTAGGTGGTTTGGATGAGGTGCTCAAATTGACATTGTTGGGGTGGGGCACGCCATGGGCTCACGATTTTCCTTTGGTGAAGGTGGCAGGAGGAGTCATCCACATCTATCCTTTTCTGCTAGAGATTAAGGGTTTGGCATTGTTTCATCACCGCAAGATTGCAGCCTATGGAATTAGCTTCCTGAAGAAGTTTATCGGGCTCGTGACGGTGGAAGTTCTGGATTGGCTGGTGGAATTCGATCAATTCGCAAAGATGAATAGCCTTTTATAGCCTATTTTTGTGGGTCGGATATGGTGGCACGCATGGTGGTCTGTCAGGTGGTTTATAAGTATATGTCTGTAAATTATTTCGATGCTTCGAGTTCTTTTTTGGTTTTCCACACTTGTGGTGGGAGTCAACTGTCAATCTTGGTGGCCATATTCTGCAATTTTGTGGTCAGGGTTTGGGTTGCACTCTAATATGTTCTTCCCTACTTTGTAGACATACTATAAATTTTTTTGATAGCTAATACAATACTCTTACGAATAAAAAAAAAATGATCAATGACTCTTTCTTTGTTAAGAATATGGAGAATCAATATCATAATTAGTAGCTCTCAATAAATTTTGTAGCTTCACCTATTAATGCAATTAAACCATATATACAATAGTATAGAAATATTGAATAAAATGAAATAAGTAATGATCTACCTACTTTTTAGAATAAAATGGAATTTATCTTTTGAAATGTAATTTATTTTAGTGGAACATGAGTTGTCTCTTTTAAATTTTTTTATTTTATAAAATTCCCTTTCATTTAAGAAGAGTTGCTTTTACAAAAGGATTAGACATAGATTGGAATCATCCTTATAATTATCCTTATATTTTTTAATATCTTAATTTAGAAATTATATGAAGATATTTCCATCTGCAACTTAGAATTTTTCAATATATTATATAAAAAAGTGGATAGTATCAATCAAACAAATCTTTGAAAAAAAATTAAACAATTTTTTTTAGTTATATAAAAAAGTGGATAGTATCAATCAAACAAATTTTTGAGAAACAATTAAATGTGTAGAGAAATTATTTTTAGGAGTTTTTTTTAAGAAGACAAAGTTATCATAGATACATTCAAATCAAATATTTTATAATTAAAATGCAATTAATTAAATGTAAAATAAATAATTAAAAACAATTTAAAGATGATATCATCTTGTTTGATGTTCATTTAATGAAACAATATGTCATAATGGAAAAGCAAGCACTACTAGAGAAACAAATGATAAAACAACAATCTTGGTTGACAATAAAAAAAAAAAAAAATGATCCCTCAATTGTTGAGTTTGTAATTTAAGTTGAATTTGATGAAGACAATTTCAACAAGAAAAAACTTAAAAATGATCCCTCAATCACTTGCCATAAATTAATGATCCTCTGCTTCTCTTCATTTACCTAGATGGGATAGGTTCACAAAGTGGAGTTGCCTCCTCTTATGGAAAGAATGAAGAAACTGTAAGAATTATTGGCGAAGGTAGCCACCCAAGATCTAGAGGCCTAATAGAAAGCACAAAAATAAGAGATGGAAACAAGATGACAAGAATAAAACTGTATTCAAATGTCAATGATATGAGAGAATTCTGATTGTTTACAATGAGAGAGACCCCTTGGTTATATAGCCAAGGTGAGAACATAGAAGTGCATAAGATTATGACAAGTGTCGTAATCTTATGACATGAGACAACAATGAAAATTTATCACTCCACCTAAAGTGGGAAAGAGATAATGTGATAATCACCACAAAAGGTGGAGAGATAATCACATGATGTGTCCAAAAAAGGTGGAAGTGATGAAGTAATGACATGTCAAGTCCACCAAAAGTGGAAATTCTCCAACAACCTCCTATGTGGTCCCTAAGTAAACTTAACTAAGGTGTAATCATGACCTAGGACAAGGTACAAGACATTTAATTACACCAACACCCCCCCTTAAGTGCAACTTAGGGAGAATGCACACAAATGCAAACAATGCAAGATGGGTCCCGACGACTAGGCCATGTTAGGTACCCATGTACACACAATGCAATCTCTCATAAAGCGGAGAAAAGGAGAAAACCACGTGGGACAAAACTCCTCCCCAAAAGAGAGAAACAAAATAGGAATCATGCTTTAGGAAGGATAAAACCTCAAGTGAGGAAAAAGTCCCCCCCATAAGAGATAGTCCATGCAACCCCCCCTCAATGGAGAGTCAAGCTCAAAGGTCACAATGTCAAGAGTCCCCAATCTGAACTGAAGAAGGAGAGAATGTAGAACAATGTGAACGCTGAAGTAGAGTGGACCAAGGATGATGATGAGTCCTCCAAATGTTGTTCCAAAAGAAATGCCAAATTGTGCAAAGCACTGATAGAAGGAATCAGGTACAACTGCAGAAGATGCCACATAACTGGTGATTGAGCTGAATCTGTCAACTCAAGAGTAACTGCAGAATCTGTCAATGAAGAACTGTAGAAGAATCCACACTGCAACAGGAATAAGGTCGAAACCAAGAAGACAACTGCGTGAGCATCAACTGAATGCCCATCAATAGCATATTGGTACAATCTATGTCTCACAGGAGCCATGCACCAAGTCTCTGGATGTAGAACCAAACTTCTGAAGACAGGTAGAGTGCTTCCAAAATAGGAGTCTATATGGTGATTAGTCCATCTCACCGAAATGCATGGGTAACCAGCCGCTGCATACGCTGAGTATATAGGAACTAACACTAGATACATAGATCAATCCAAAGAAGCATACAGAACATGACATAGTACACTGAAATAGAAGATTGTGGCACTTTATTTTAGTGCGATTACAACATTACAAAGAGGAGAACTACAATCAACATGATGCAAAACTGGAAATACAGATGAAGTAGCCAACCAAAATAACCCAAAGTTGAAGACCGTGAAGAAAGCCCTCCAGGTGGATGTCGGTCGGAGCAACTGACCCCCATTTGACTCTTAAGATTAGAGGAACAAATGGTCCAAGGCAAGGCTCGATCGAGAGGCAAAATAATTTCTCCAATTTTACTTATTAATGCATGATTTGTTTTTTTTTAAAAACTTTAAAAAAGTTTAATTTAAAAAAACATTATTTATTG